>KK121030.1:356125-390398 GCA_000611955.2 Stegodyphus mimosarum
CCCCCATTTGAAGAAAGAATTAAGCTGGAACAAAGTTTAAGTAAAGTTTATTATTTTCGTAAATTTGAATAACATGATACATCCCATTTCTTTAATCACCTTGTTGCTAATTCGCTCAGATCCAGGTTTTTTTTTAATTTTTTATTGTCGTTGTTGTTGTTATATCTAGATTTCCAAGAGCTTACCTGGGGGGGGGGCTGGATATGTTGTTTGTGTGCATTTGTGAGAAATACTGGGAAATTGCATCAACTAACTGTGTTTTGTTTTTGGATTTGAAATGATGTTAATTGAAACTGAGGAGTATGGTTATCAGCTAGTGACTGAGCTTTCTCATTTTCGGTACATATGATCCTGTTGAGACCATTAAGGGGGCGGATTGCTAGTGCAGGAATTTTCATATTTAGAAACAGCATTCCGTATTGAATTATTATACTGAGAATGAGATTCTAAATATGGTGTCTAGTCACATTTTGCGTCTGCTTTAATAAGGGACTTGACTTCGTAATATAACACATTCGTAACATGCCTATCACCAGAATAGTGAGTACGCTGCTATGTTTTACCGTCTTGATTTCTACACTTTATTAATTTCTAAATTTCAAGATCTTGACACCTTTTACTGATCGAAATTTCTTTGCTATTTTCATCCAGTGCTTAATGCATGTCATTTGCAAACTTCTGAGTTAATACGTCAATCTCATCTCTTTAATGCACCTTTGGTATAATATGTTACGTGTCCTTTAGAGTTTTGGAGTATCCTACCCAAATAATAGTAAGAGTTCTCTTCTGTAGTGCACTATAGCGACTGATGCCAATATCGGTCATAACTGGCTAAAGCCAGAAAACAATTCATAAATATTTTCGTTAGAAATAGGAGTATTAATATTCCTTAATAAATAAAAGTCGTAAGATATTTGTTCTATCTGTGCTATAGAGTGTTGAAAATGTGTAGAGTTGCGATATATAAAATAGCCTTAATGACGAAACAATAAAAAATGTTTCCATGCGAGTTGCTATTATTGTAATTCTTTGGGTAGAAGTATGCATTAAAGTCCTCCCTTAGAATAATTCATTTGTTAATCCGATATAGCACAGATAAATCTGCTTGAGCATTCCTTTAGTGCGAGACAGCTGGAGACAATAGTGATTGAACTTTCAGCGGGTAGTGTTATAAGGTATTTCTCCCGTCTTCTTCGCATGCCTTCGTGGTATAGTGGGCAGCACCCTCGACTTGTAACCGAGAGGTTCGATTCCCGGCGAATGCGTTGTTATTTTTCAACATTTCTGCTACAAATAACCTAATGACTCTACAGTGTGTCTGTGATAACTAAAGACTTCTATGTCCGAAAGTTGTAATAATATTGCATAATAATTACAAATGAAGCATTTAATTGAGACCATAACATCACCGCAGACCTTTCGGTGAACAAGTGGTCTATCTTTTTGATATCAAACATAACTGCTTGATGAATACATGTTGTAGACTAAGCACGTTTTTGTAGGAGTATAACATTGACGCTGCACTGTCTCAAGAACTCTCTCTTTAAGTTCATAGCACTTTTGGTATAGAATAGATCATTTGTGTTTCGTGCAATACTTTTTAGGATTTCTCTCGATTTATTCACAATTATTATTAATTTCGTTGATCATTTCGAAATATAATTTATCAATATTATAATTATGAAATTTAAATTTAGCAATATATTTTTTAAATGCAGGATTCACTCGTTTGCTTATTATGTCCAAAGACACTATGAATTTCTCTGACAACTTTTGAACACTATAAATTCAGATTTATTACTCTCACCAGTTTTTATACGGTTATTTGTAGATCTCTTTAGATTTTTATTTCCTTTATCTACCTAAGAATGTGCAGCAGAAATGGTTTCTTGTCCTCCAGTGACTTGCTATATTCATGCGTAGTTTTATATTTTACCAATTTCTAGACTTGGGCAGAACTGACACTTGATGGTACTCTTTTTTTAAGATTGTATTTATTTTTTAGGAGCGTCGGACAGCCCAGAACGATGCTGGGTGTTCCTCGAACCCATTACAGCAACGATTTTGTCAGTTATTCTCATAATCGGTCAGTAAATGCTTTTATAAATTTCTGAATATTTGTCACATTTAGGCTGACGAAATCAGTCATTTAAAGTATGATATCATTTCTGCAATTGCGACAATTAATTAGATATACAGAACTCTTTACCGGTGCTGTATGAACTCAATTTTGTGAACAAACTTGTAAAAGACTGTGAAAGTAATATTTCTGAATCAAGAAAAACAGGAAAGGAATTTGAAAAATAATTTTTTTTACCAGGATAGTTTTGAAACTCCACATGAGTTTAGAATAATGTTAGTACAAACTTTAAAGCGTTACATAATCTTATGAATAATTCATCTAATAGAATGGGTTGTTTAAAATACGTTACTAGAAATCCTATAACAAAGGCCGATAATTTAAAATTGACTCATTCTTCAAAATTTGACTTTTGTCTAATTTTAATAGAAGAAAATGACAGATAACATTTTACCCATTTTATTACCAGTGTGTAATTTATTAGCTATACTGTTGAAATTTTAAATTTTCTTTTACCATTTCTAATAGTTTGTTGTAGGTTATTTTCAACTTTCTCCCGTCTGTTTGTTTCATTATTTCTTTTTTTTTAATGTGAGTGTAAGACGCTTCGTGAATATGATTACAGGAATAAAAAGAGACATTTTCAAAACAATTACATTTTGTTTCTCAGTTTCGTACATGAATGGTATGACAAGAAGCATGACATGACATTTGCTTTTGAATTCTTGAACAATTCTGTGATCTTCTTATGAGTTCATACATATCTCGCAGTAGTAATCTGATATATTGTATCTTGGAATCTATTCAAATAGTATGTCTTTTTCGATTTTTTCTTTTTGTTATTCTTCTGAAATTTTTTCCTCACTTTAAATAAAAGTCTAAACAGGCACATCTCCAAAAAGTCATATACGTGGAGAAGAGAAATCCCGAGCCAGAGTCCCACGTAGCCTCCAATCCAGCTCAGTATCCCTACAGACTGAATGAGAAATTAAGAAAAACTTGTTAACAGAACGGTCAATTATTGTATCAAATTTACTCCTGAAAAGGATAAAAGATCAACTTTTAAGTTATAAATAAAAGTTTGCCTGCACCTAAAAAACAACAGCTTATAAGGTATTGCTCCCGCCTTCTTCGCATACCTTCGTGGTGTAGTGGTCAGCACGCTGGGTGCGTATTCCAGAGGTCCGTGATTAGAGTCCCGGGGAAGGCGGTGCTCATTTCTTCGATTGTTTTGTTTAAAAAAACCTAATAACTCTACAATGGCGCCCAAAAAAATAGATGGTGGATGATGATGCTCCACTACCGCGATTTAGCGACTTGGGGATTAGGGGGAGTATTTAAGGTATTTCTCCCGCCTTCTTCACATGCCTTCGTGATGTAGTGGTCAGCACACTCGACGCGTATTCGAGAGGTCCATGGTTCGAGTCACGTCGAGGGCATTCCTCACTTTTCACGTCCCCTTCTTCCAAATAACCTAATGACTCTACAGGTGGCGCCCGAACTAAAAGGTAGTTGTGGATAATTTTCGATCACCACCTTTTAGTCGTACCACCTAATCCCCAGTCGCTCTTTAAAGATGGGAGAATATATGGTATTTCTCCCGCCTTCTTCGGATGCCTTCGTGGTGTAGTGGTCAGCACACTCGACACGTAACCGAGAGGTCCGTGGTTCGAGTCCCGGTGAAGGCATTGCTCATTTTTCATCTCTCCTTCTTTTTAAATAACATAATAACTCTACAAGCTGAGCTTTTAAACATACTCAAAATTCAATCATTTCCTTTGTATAGCTGGAGAAATATGAAATGGAAGCGAAACCATTATAAAATGTTATGAGTAACGCAGATTGTTTTAGTGCAATTTTTCTGGCGAGAATGACTGCAAATATCACTTTCCTACAAATAAGGATATATGATTTATTTTAATTAATACTTCACTTTTATGTTAAAAACTCTCCCGTACTTCAATTTATTTCTTTTGTGTCAACAGAAATATAAAGTTTTGCCTTCAAGAACGAAACGAAATGGAATTGAAGTGTTTGCCAAAATGTCTAGCACTGTTACTTTTTTCGTCTTTCTCTTCGCTAGTAATACACTTCACTGGTGAGAATTGTCTGGCTTTTGTTATCGTTCATGCATAGAGCTCGCTCATAATTAGTATTAATTACTATTTTTGTTTTATATACTTGTATTTCCGGATCTCACAAAGAGCGATGATTCATTTTTAAATTTTTATCTACAAACCATAGTTCAACTAAACTGTTTATCTGGATTTTACCCTTTTCGCGTTCCTTAAAGAATTGAATTTAAAATGTGAAGGCGATAAATCATCTGTAGGTTGAATGAATATTTAAGTGTAAAACCGATTTATCTTTATTTAATTCGCACCATTGGGAAAGCGTTATATAATCGTATTTTCTTTTTTTTTAACCTCTGGTCGTATAAAAATCCTTCATAAATATTACTGTATTAGATTCTTGATTAAATTATCTCTCCATTTATACATAATTTTATAGTATTACTCTAAAAAAATGGTGTTATGAGCCACCAAACTACAAAGTTCATTTCTTCCAAACGATTTCCACAGTTTTCGCTGCTAGTGTACATTATCGAATTTGTGCCAAATAGCCAGGTTCTAGATTGTCGGGCCATACGTATCAAAATATCACTGTATCTCCCTCAAAATAAATCATTGTTTTCTTCGTGTGAATAAAATATATAGATTAAAGTTTCCAGAGAACATCTTCAAAAAAATGCATCTTTTTTTTTTCAGACAAATACGATATAACGGCATATGTTGAAATATAGTAGCATAGAAATGTAACAAAATATGCTCGAATGGTTCACGGCACTCTTAGAGATATAATATTATCCCCAAAGGAAGAATAAAATTCCTGTCATTTCTATCCGCCAATAATTTCCAAGTAGGGCAGAAACTCTGATATCAGAAAGATTAAGAATAGCTCTTTCATCAACTATTTATTGCTTACACTTTCTGTTTGGGATGAGGGGGATTATTTATTATTTCTCCGCTTGAGCCAAAAATGTTACATGTTAGCATTATACGTCATAACGAGCGTTAAATTTTTCTCGAAGCTTTTAGGAAAGAAAATTCTGGAATTTGCCTCGCAATGGAATTTTCGATAAGCAGATTATACGGAGAGAAATCTTCTTAAAGGTCGTTCGTCACAGGAATTTACTCTCAAAGTATTAGAAATGTTATTTCAAGATCTAGTCGATATATATATATATATATATATACCTATGATGAAACGTCTATTGGAATAAATCTGTTTAACATAAAATAGTATTCCCGCTTAAAACGTTTTGAAGATGACTATCAAAATTAAAAGAATCAAAATAAATAAATTTTTTAATGTTAAATTTCATCAATAAGTGTTAAATTACATTAATATTCTTTTTTAAATATTTGACTTCACTTCCAAGATAAATATACTTTTGAAAATCTCCTTTTAAATTAGGCACGTGGTCTTATATTCGAGAGAATATCTGTATACAGATACAATACACATAACCCAGAGCTTAAGTTTCAATTATTGGTAAGCTTAAGCTATGGTATCTGATTGGTCTGATTTTAAATGAAAAGGAATTGCGCAGAGAGAACCACGATTCTTCAGGACAGAAAAATAATTTGTTCTAACGATAAGAAGCCAAATCATTAGTTCATGGATGTTAAGAATACCTTACTTATTTTAATGTTTATTATTTTGTATTTTATATTTCCTGGCTCATGAGCAAGCCTCACTTATATTTTGTGAATATAGATTAGTAATTTGTGTATGGCAACAGTAATAGATATTCAAGTGCGAGAACAATGTAACAGCGCTGGGAGCGTTATTGGTTTCTTCCTCGATAATAAAATTTGTTTTTCTTGAAATTGATTCTATTTTGTGAATAATCACCGCAGTTATAGTGTTTTAATGATAGTGACTATTTGAAACCTGTGATGCGAGTCTTTAATTAAAGGCCACTTCGGGCTGAAGTGTCATTTATACGTTTAAGTACTGAAAGCTAGAAAAGTCGGCGATACTTTTTCTTGTACGCTTTAACAATGGAAATGTAATGACTTTTTTCATTTGAAATCAGTTTTAGAAAGAGTTTATAAATTTTGACGGTTATCAAAGTATCATACATGTTTCAAAAATAACTGTATTAAAGAAAGAAACTATTACTCCCGAAATTTATTATTTAAGTAGCCTAAATCTCGAAGCATGAAGTGAGTATTTGACAATACGCTTCTTTAAGAGCTATAAAGATTGGTTTAAGAGATTTTAAGGTTATTAATTTGAATCGATCAAAACGCTAAGGCAGGGCATAGGAAAAAATGTACAGTATAATTTCATTCTATTTTAATTTTTTGTCGACTTTACTTCAAATCCTGCATATTTAAATCAGAAGTACGGAGTATAAATGTATTCAAATTTGATTAATTAAATGCGTAAAAGAAAACGTCAATTATATCGCAAATGAAATTTAAAAGAAGTACAATAATTACCCTAATAATGCGGTTTAATATAGAAAACTTCAGTTTTCTACAACGGAAAGCAAAAGTGTAAACAATAAATTCAAAAGGTGCTATTTATAGACATATAAATTATCTTATGGTTATTATTTCTTAAAAATAAAAGTTATTTCAAAGAAATATGAATAAGGCTTTACTTTTGCATAGCGGAGAATCCAATTAATTAGTTGTAAAGAAGCATTTAGTTTTAAACTAACCAGTTTTTGTTCAGTTACTTATCCTTCCTATCTTCCCTCATTTCCATTTCCTACTAGAAAGATACTTCAGTTTCGCGTATTATACAAAGTAGGGTAGAAAGATACTCGAGACGCAAGAGAAACACGCTGACATAGAAAATAAAACAGGCATATCGACAGCCTTGTAGATTTTGTAAAATCCCAATCGATTTCGAGGGCAAAACGGATTCTCCTTCATCAGGAGCAAAAAATTCTTCAAAAGCGAGAAAGGATTTCTCGCTTTTGAAGAACTATTTCTGGGAACAGATGGCGCTATTGGCTCTTCCACTGGTCGCCTGTAGAATATAAATATGATCGACATTCGCTTTCTCGCTTTTGCAGAATTTTTTGCTCCTGATGAAAGAGGACCCGTTTTGCCCTCGAAATCGATTCGGATTTTACAAAATCTAAGCCGAATACAAGGTTGTCGACTTGCCTGTTTTATAGAAAAATACTATTTAAGCTGGTGTCTGAGTTACTTCATACAGAGCGTGTCCTATCGTTCGGCCACGTTGTTTCGTTGATTTAAGCTTACTATTTTACAGCCGTGCATATTAATTGCCGGTTTCTGTACCTCAGTGGTGGAGCTAAGAGCCAACTCCCGTTAACTATCTCTGTGCAGCATCGGCTGCGTATTTAACGTAGACTTAGTTTTAATTTTGTATTTCTATTTTGAGTTGAGGCTTTACGTACTGACTAAGTTGGTTTGCACTAAGAATGCCGTCTGTAAATTCCTTTTTGAGGTGAATAAAATGGTCTTTTAACCCTTCGTACGTCTTGTCATTGATAGAGTTTTAGCTTAGTGAATAGTCAGTTAGTTCACAGTTCAAGTAAAGATTTAGCTAACAAAGTAACGTTAATTTAGATACATTCTAAAAACTTTCATACATGAAATTACTTTCGTTACGTCATACATCACATAACTTTCATTCATTGCTTTACATCATCATAACATTACTTTCATTACATCATACGTTACATTATCATACTTTCATTACATTATACATTACATTAATTTACTTTCCTTCATGACTTTCATTACATCATACGTTACATTGCTATACTTTTATTACATTATGCATTACATCAATTTACTTTCCTTCATGACTTTCATTACATCATGCAATTTACTTTCTTATAATGAAAGTAAATTGTACGGTATGGTGCATACTTACCGTTATGATTTATTACAATAAAAAAGGTCTTTCTTCTTTTCTGTTTTAGGACTACATAAGCACTATTCGGGAACTTCATAATAGAAAGGTTCACCACTATGAGTAAGCCGAATATTGTTCTGTTTTTCTATGAAAATCAACATTCTATTATTTTGACGCAACAAATATACCTAACTTTTTAAATGCTGGAAACGCGCCTTTCGCTCCTCTACATTTTCAGCAACAAGGAAAAGTTTTGACTTTAACATAATTTCTTCTCAATGTTTGAATTTTAACTGACCGTTGCGATCTCCAGACTTACTGGCCGAAAATTTCTTTCTCTGCAGCTTTTTAAAAGGAAAGATGTATATGCAAATAAGTCAAAAAAAGGCTTCAAGCCAATATTCGAAAAACAATTCAAGAGTTAGCGTTCGATAAAACACAATGAAATATATTTCTACAGATTGTATTTAACGGGGAAACGCCAAAAAGTAAATAATAAAGAAAAAAAGTGTTACTCCTCAAGTAAATTAAATATTAATGCCACGCCGCCACTTCACAGTTACTATTTCAAAGTAACAGCAATAAAAATATTTAACTGGTTTAACGCATAAATTAATTCTCCTACACCAATGTTTCCTTGAACAAAAAGAAAAAAATGTAACTTCCCAACTTTATTTGCGGCGCTCGTTCTTCCTTTTTTAACCTCTTTTTAAACTGAAATAGAAGATACTACGATTAGCTTTTATGGTTATTGACGTCACTGTGACGCAAGTCTTTCTATTACTTCCAAATAAACTTAACGCATGAAAGCTACTATGTGTTGAAAGATTTAGGGAAGTCCTCAGAGAACTCAGAGGCATAGATACACGCATAAGTAGAGGTACAACCCTTTCTGAGACAGATGCTTATTCTTCCATAAAAGGCGTTGGCAGATAACAGTCGTTAACCTTTCAAAAGCGCAATAAATCGAACACATCTCAGCCACGCAGTTATTTCAGCATCTAATTAATCTGATATTTTTTTAATTCAATCTCTTTAATAAATACGAAAAAAATTCTTTTGACGTGAAAAAGAGTTCCAAGGATAATATTCAGGGAAATGCCTAAATGATTTTGGAAGAATTACCTCAAAGCGAGGTTGATAAGCGAATGTAGTAGTGTCCATGTTTTCTAAGAAAATCTGAACCAGAGTAGCACATCTGAAAATAAAGAATTAATGATGTTTAATTAATATATGTTACATACATATACTTAATCTAAATTAATATTTTTAGTGTTCAAAGATTTCGTAAATACATTTGAAAACTGGAAAACTTACGACAAGTCGGTCGCGGTTATACAGGAATTCTGAAAAAAAAAATCAGTAAATTATTTTTTAATAAAGATTATTTTACGTGAAATGCCATTCATTTCTCTGTTAGTCCGAATAAGAGACTTTCGAACAATATGACTTAAATTCATATTTTGTAAATTTCTGTGTCAAATTTAAGAATCTTATACTGAAACTTCTTTACCTTTGGGTAGAATTCAATGTGCTTAAATTGCTTATTATGATTTAATTTTGAATTTAATTTATTGTTCCGCTACACACATTTTGTTTGTTTCCGATTTTTGAAACTCTAAAAGAACTATTTAGTTTTAAAATGAACAGAATGAACTTACATAAATATTGTTCGCTTACGCGTCAAAATAAACTATTACGCTACTAGCGTATCACGGACTCTTTTAAGAAACTAATAAAAATATTCTAAAGCTTTCATTTATTTGCTGAAAAGATGTTAAATAAAATATCATTCACGTAAATAACAAGTTCTTTAATAAACCTAACTAACTACACGCACATATTTTGCTAATTCTATCAATTGTTTTGTTGCCACTTCCAAGAAACTGAAGTAACAATAAATATTAGTGGCCAAACGACAGTAAGTAAAAAATTAAATTAAAGCACATATAAAATAATTATATTCAATTTAAATCCAACAAATATTACACGAATTGGTTGGAAGCACAATGTTTTCTTTCTTTACTGAACATTTATTGCCGTCTGAAATAATTATAACATATTCAACAAAGTTCCTGTCTAATTTGATACGTTTACACTAGTGCTTGACAAGCACGCAAATACGACGGGGGGTGAATTTGTTTAATGCATGTGCAAATGCTCATGTTAGTCGAACTACGTATATCGCCATTCAGAAACTTCTTTTGACGGGTGGTCTGGTACTTGCTAGGTGTTCAAACTGACCCAGCTCTCATATTCAGTGGTTATACGTTTCAGAAATACTTTGGCATCATCTTTATATCAATGAAAAAGCTCTCAGCAAGAACTGACGCTTTTTTCCGTTTCGGTTCCCAAACCTTGGATTTGAGAACAACCCTTGCGGAACTTCACTTAATGAAAGATGTGATCCATCACACTAATGTCGATTGCTGATGCCATATTTCTTATAGTAATATCCTGATTTTATAGTATCATGTTTTGCATGGCATCAGTGTTGTCCCCAATGACTACTGAACCCAGGCAAAATTTTACACTACTAATGCCGTTCTTTATTATCTCATACTTTATGCACCACTTACAATCGATTACCACGTTAAATTTTAATCTGACGATGAACCTGTATGAGTCTGACTCCTTTGCTTTACAGAATTCTTAGATTTTGCACTACAGAATTATTTGTTGCTCTTAGGGTATTATTGCAAGGGCACTAGACTGTTTATTTCTTACGGACTTCCGCCATTTTATCAGACTGTTTTTCCCCATGCTTCCAAGCGTGTCACAAGAATGGTAACTCCAGTTACTGATAGCTCTTAGTCACTTTCTTGCAAATCTAACGCGATACTAATATTAGTAATATAGACTATTTTTACATAGTTATTATTAATTAGTAATACAGACGATTTTTAATGCAACCTTTCCGTTTTCTTACTGAACAATTTGCTGACCAGAAGCTTTGCTTATAAAATAAAAGTCGGTTATTTTTATTCTTTGATATTCATATCGCATATTTTGCATTTTTAATATTGAAACTGCGTGTTTCGTATTTATCATATTGTATATTTTTATTACCTTGTATTGTACATATTGTTACATATTACTACAAAAGTGTCTGTGCATTGTTAATACAATATTCTATATATTTCTCCAGTATTACTGCACAAGGTAATAAATATATGCAACATAGGTTTAAATATTGCATATTTTATTACCTTGTCTTGTACATATTTTGCAAGCCTACATTAAAATGGGTCAAGAAAAGAAACAAACAAATTTAACGCAGAAAACTGGTAGGCAGAGAAACAAGCAAAGCTCCAATTATTCCTGTTATCCGGATCGCTTGTTCTCTCTCGCGAAGCCAAAATGATCCAAATTATAAATCAATACGATGTATATTTTTAAATAAACTTAATTAAGTTAGATGAAAGTATGTGGCATGTTTGCAGTCAATAAGTTTGTTATGCACATTTATTCGATAAATTTCTTGGCAAACAACTTCAGTTATTACTTAGATGAATGACCCATTTCTATATTAGGTATAGTTTTTGTGCATGATTAAATCAGTTGGATTCGTTCTACTTTCTGCGAAGCTTTTGCTACTCCATACAATACAGTCATAGCATTCAATACCGTCAATTTTTTCCAGAACTTAATTCAGTCACAATCTTCCTCAGCAAGAGTTATCGGAAGATTAGAATGCTAAAGTTGTTTAGCTGATGGTATTACATCTTGGTCTATCGGTTGAATTAAATTGATAATATTTGGCAGAAAAATTTTAGCCACCATCAGAATGTCCATTGTTTTAAAAATGGTTTCGTTAAAAGGAGACGGGGCATTATCTGATAACAAAGCTGTTTTTTTTACACACTCTTGCACAAAATATTGAATGTGCGTGCATGGGCAGTGCCAAACACGGATAATCCCCAAACCGTATAATCAACACCCGAATAATCGAGAGTAAACTATAATATAATATAGTCAAATAAAATGTTATACACTCGTGTCCATAAATTAAGGATAATTCGGAGTCACGCGGAAATCGAACTCTAAAATAAATATATGACTTGTAAAATCACTACATACATCTTCAAGAATCATATGCAAATTTCAGGAAGTAACCAGATGACACCGATGGTACGTCACAATGGCGAGAGTGTAAGAGAGTGATATATAAGGAATACAGGCAAAGAAGTAAAATTGTTCGCAGGCGCTTTATAAGCATTTCAGTGCAATAACCAAATAGTTATGACACAAAGGACGCATTTGGATGATTTTTTACTTGGTAGAATTATCGGCCGTCTGGAATGTGGGCGTACCCAACTGGAAGTATAAGACGAACTTGGAACTGCCCAGTGTCATCTCCAGGCTTTGGCAACGATTCCAAGATGATGGTAATGTGAGTAGACGTTACAGCACAGGTCGCCCCAGAGTTACAACGCCGAATGAGGACTGGTATTTGGCAGTTACTGCCAAAAGAAACAGGCGGAGCACAGCCTCAGACCTGTCTCGTCACCTCTCTTCAGCCACTGGTACGACAATTTCAAGGCAGACCGTGTAGAGACGGTTAGGGCAGATTGGTCTATATGCTCGTAGACCTGTCAGATGTATTCCATTTACTGCAGCTCACTGTCGCCTGCGGTTAGCCTGGAATAGAGAGCATGCATTGTGGACACCGCAACAGTGGGCTTGTGTGATGTTTCCCGACGAGTCCAGGTTTAGCTTGCAGTCTGATTCTCGCCGGACTTTCATATGGAGAGCTCCAGGTACCCGTTACCACCAAAAAAACATCATTGAACAACACAGTTACGGTGGTGCAGGAGTGCTCGTTTGGGGTGGAATTATTCTGGGTTCGAGAACTGACCTGCATGTTCAAATTGGTACCATGACAAGCTAAATCTATTGGCACGTCATTCTGGAAGAACATGTACTTTTGTTTCGGGGCGCCATGGGCACACAATTTGTGTTTATGGATGACAACGCCTGTCCTCACCGTGCAAACATCGTAAGCGAATGCCTTCAATCGGAGGATATCACCCGTATGGACTGGCCAGCATTCTCACCAGACTTGAATCCAGTAGAGTGTGGGACATGCTTGGCCGACTAGTTGCAGCCCGTCAACCTCCTCCTACATGTCTACGGGAACTTCGGCGAGCATTGCTTTTTGAGTGGTGTAATATCCCCCAAGATCAGATCGATAATTTGATACTAGCATGCCTAGGCGTTGTATTCCATCGTCTGGGAGACATACAATGTATTAACAATCATACCAACCATGTAATACTGGTTTTTTGTAAATAGGGTTTTTTTGTAATTTGCTCCAGGGAGAAAAAATTGCTAATTTTTTTTATAATATCAAACATATTGCATCTTTTTTTGCTCTTTACCTTATGTTTAATAAATAAGCTTTACAAATAAGTCAAATTTGTTTTGCTCCTAACTCTTCCTTTGCCTGATTTTGCATTATCCTTAATTTATGGACATGAGCGTATATATAAAATAAAGCCACGATAATTAAGTAAGAATATCAAAGTTTGGTGGTTAACAGTCCGACAGGAGGATCAAAACAAAACAATCGCATAAAATACCAAAATAAAAATAATGTAATATAATAAAACAAGCAGTTGAAAATTCTGAAGTCTTTTTCAAGGTGAGGCCTAAAAGATTTCAAAAGAGCCCTGTTTCTGAATCACATCTAACTGATTATGAATTTCATGAAGTAAACAAAAAAGCACCAAATAAAAAAACTAATTAAATTAATTTAAATAGTGTTAAGTCATAAAATTTTTATAATACAAATAAAGAATGCAATAAAATAAAATATAAAAAAATTTTTAGTCTTTTTTAACGAATCATCAAAATATAATCTGCTCCGACGTAACTGAAAACAGAAAGTACTGTATTAAACAACTTAAAATTAGAATTTTCGAAATTAGAAACCAGATAAACAAGTGGTCAAATTAGAAGCAAAAAGCTAAATATATATTTTTCAAAACTACAGAAATACTGTTACATATTAAAAGTAATTATTTTTAACGTCAGGATATAAGGAAACGAAATAAAAAAAATGGGAATGGTACATTGTTACCCTGAACAGTGACATATTTCAATAAGCGTTAAAATTAAGAAAAGAATTAATTTAATTGATTTTAAGAGTAATTCTTTCGAGATATTAATGTCTAAGGAAAAATGATACAAGATGTCAGAATCCATCTGCATGGCACTGTACAAACTGAATGCAATAGGCGTATGTACAAATTAAATGCAAGGCAAAACTATTATTTTTCAAAATATGTAGAACCTAAGAAATGGCGAAACTCCGAAAATATAAAAGCAATTAAATTTTCAAATTCGTTACCTAAGGAAACGAAACTAAGTTACTTTTGTTGAGAATGGAAGGCCTAAAATAGTAAATATGTATAAAGGCCTCAAAATTGAGAAAAGAATAAACTGAATTAATTAAATAAGAAACTGAAAAGGGAAAAAGAAAATCAAACTATTTATTATGCATTTAAAGCAATATACATACATTTAACCTAAATTACAAGTTTACATTTTAAATTAGAATTTAACGTGGGTAATGTGGTTGTATTTGTTAGTAATATCGTAAAAGTCTGGTTTGAAGATATATGTTAATGCAATTCAAAGATCTAGTTCAAACTGTAATTATTTCTGTATTTGTTTTTAATTGTCACTACAGAAAGCGTTTCTTCACACATGTATGTAGAACGAAATGGTAAGACTGCATTCGTTGCTGTGCTTACTAAATTTTCAATCTCATCCAGCAATTATGAAGAGATTTTTCTTCAAATTTGAATTACAACTTTGTTATTTCTTTCATGTTAATTAACTGTTTTTGAGCTGCAGTCTAAAGATGGTCTCTTTTTACATTTTCAGCAAATGGGTTCCTGACTCACTGAAATTGTTTTGATAGTAGGAAAATCGGAAAATTGGTTACAAAACTCTGTTTTCAAATTTTTTAAATATGATGGAAACGTTTCTAAAGATCCTTTTTCTAAATTCTCATCGTACTTTCATGCATTCGCAAGTTATCGTGAGCCTACTTCTTTGTCGTAGCCCCAACGTATCACTTTGGATGCCCTCTTGGGTATACGTATTCTACTCTGGAGACTACAGGTCTATTTAATATCAGAACGTTCATATTCGTATAGCTACTTCTTTCTTTCATAGAAATCATCTTTTGGAATACTGCTTAGTTCATTAGTGCTTGGTTGTAACTGCTTAGTTTTGGAATACTTCTTTAGTTACAGCTTTCTGAATCTCTTCAGTTCCATTAAAATGATGACTTCTGAGATGAAACTTCATTTACGGAAGAGAAAGTCGTTCATAGTTGTAAATCTTGTGAATAAAAAAGGTGGTTCATAAATGTGAGAATTTTCTTTCCTAGAAAATGCTTAACGAAAACGGAATTGTGTGTCAACATGTTATCCTGCAGCAGAAACCAGTCATTTGATTCAGCTTTTTCAAGCCTAACGTGCTGAATTCACTTCGGAACTCTGTCCATTACGTCTTAATAAATTCAAAAATTCAGAATCTGATTCTTTGCCAAACATTTCTTGTGTGTGTTAGCTGTTTTCAATCAAAAACTACTGTCAACGTGATTTATACTCGAGATTTTCTGAACCCGAAGTTTCTGTGACAGTGGTGAATCTTCTCTAATCCAATAAATGATTACAGTTTTGCTATGAGCAAAGGTCATAAGCAAAGGTTCAAGTTTTATCTTCAATCACAATTTGTTTGAAAAAACCAAGGTTAATTTCTAACATTTGAAGGAAATCATAACATGCAAAAATATGATGTTTCTTCTGTTCTCCTGTGAATGTGCGAAGGACAAAACGGAAACAAATTTTTCTTTTTTCAAAACTTCTGAAAATTTTGTGAATTTTATAAAGCAGCTTAAATGACCAGCAGTGTGTGCACTATATCGTCTCATATTTTTATTGTATTTAAACTAGCATAAAACACATATTTAAAAACAAAATAATAAGCTTAAGTTTATTTGGCCTGAAACAGGATAATAGGAATGCCTGATATATGGAGTCGTCAGCTGCAGTTATCGCAAATGAGTAAGAGATTAGGACAAAGCAAGAAAAGCTGTAAAAGAAATCTTACTCTGTCTCCTTCACTTTTAGCTTCCTGCACCTGAAATTCGTATCTTGTAATGCTAGAAGAAAAGAAAATAACATGAATACGTACTCGTACAAGAGAGGAAACTGACGAAACACAACACACTAATCAACTTACCTGCAAGACATCGAGCATTTCTCAGCGCATTCTGATCTTGCTGAGGTATGAAAGTTTGGTATTTCTGTAAAATAAAAAAGAAAGGAAAAGAAACAAAGAAAAATCAAAAGTTAATGCAAAAAGGAACACAATTATTTCCTCCTTTCAAATGATTTTTGAAACTGGTTATTAGTGCTGAGCATGCAATAGCAACAACAGCGCAAAGTTTTGTAAATTTTCAGGGCTAGTGTCTAATGCTAATTAGAGCCTTCTTCTTCAGATGCAGAAGTGAAAATGACTTGCATTGTCATGATGTTATTGTGAAAATGACCTTCATTTATTTGTCTATTTTTATGATGTAAGCATATGTTTCTGTAAGCATGTTCTCACATGATAAAAATATGCAAAAAATTTGAGGAAGGTCCAACTACAGAAGAGGAAACAAAGCCATCTGTTGACGAAAAGAAAAACCAACTATAAAATAATTTGTTTCAAAGCAGAAGGTAAAGGCAGGCTACAACTGGGATCATTAACTAGAACTGAAATATTTTTATGATTGAAAAACGCATTTAAAACTAATTTAAACAAACTAATTTTGCAGCAAATGATATTTTTGAATAACTTTTTGATCAGCAGTTTTGAGTAATAAAGGATTTTTGTATTCTGTCTTCTTAATGTATGTCCTATGTTACTTAGCGCAAAATAGCAAAGCTTTCTTAGTTTGGCCGAAGTTAATTAAGCCATAATGGCAATAAATATTGTATATACCCTAGTAGTTCATATCCGGAGTGGAATCATTGAGTTGTGAATTTTATTGGTAGGAGGGAAAATTATATCAGAGTTAAACTTCTGTAAATACATGCAGTTGATTCATCGGCATACATGCAGTTGGCATCGATTAGCTGTGTTTTGATCACGAATTTAATTTATCATTCATTTCTCCCCTTCTTTAACGTCAACGAATATACCAAACATATTTAGGTGACTGAAACGGCGGCTCAATGTTTTGTTTTCCAAACAGAAAAATTGAAGCTATAAAAGCGGTATCACATCTACGAGCTCCCTCAGCAGGGCGTCGAAAGAAAGATTTCGCAGAATTTATATTTTTGGGATATCTGGCTGGTTACTTATGAGAAAACCAGCTCTTTGGAATAATCGTGCTAGGAATAGGCTTCAAATCAAACATTTTCAGTTTAGTTTTAAGAAGCCCTACTTAGCTAGGCGGGACACAGCTTTCAACCAAACGTGTTTCTGCTAGGAATGCTCCAGTGGTAGGCGACAGACAAGCCTTTTTATAGGAAACGTTTATTCACGCCTCACGCGTCTTTACATATAATAACCTCTTAACGCTAAATGAAAGGAAAAACATTCCAAAGAAATAAGTTCCGGATGATCACCAAAGAACTCGTCAAGAGATAGCAAATGTAAGTTTTTGCGAAAAGGTCTTGTAGAGCGATTAAGATTTTTGAAGCAGAAAATACAAAAAATGAGCAATACCCTCACCGGACGCGTAATGGCAAACCGCAGATTCAGTTGATCAGTGTTAACGAATTTCGCTTACTGCGCATGCTCAATAGTGTACCACTGGCGTGGGAGAAAATACTGGCGAATAAAATTAAACAACGCTACACAAGCCTGTTCGTCATGTAGGCCTTAGCGACTCTTTACGATTGCAATACAATGGAAACTTTTTTTGTGCTTATTGCACTTGCTTCTGTCTCATTTCATTTTGGTTTATTTTGTTCATAAACATTACATTTAGTATCAGTTATTTGTAATAATTTCTTTAGCTTTAATTCGGTAATTTAAACTAGATATATTCCTTAAGTCTTTAAATTATTTATGAATGGAACGCATGGTAAATAATCGATTGCTTTTATTCCTCTGAAGTACAATCAATAAACATTCAGCTTAAGTACAATCATTAAACAACACCATGTAATGTTTTCTGTTTTGTAATCCTTCTTAAACAAAAATTTGGGGAGTTTGCAATCGATATTTACAATCTAAGTAATGAAACAACGTACAACGTAACAAGTTTTAAAGCCCCGAACTGTTTATGTCCTAATAACAGAATATCAAACATATAGAATGTTTATCTTCTTTTAAAATTACACGAAAGTTGTAATTGCGCAAATTCTCTTCTGGGCATGCGCAGTGTGCGTAATTCGTTTAACATTGTTCAACTGAATATGCGGTCTGCCATTCGGCCGCCGGAGGAATCGAACTTGAACCTGGATTTTAGAGAAGCAGAAACTAGTGCTCGGTTACACCTCAACACCAGCAAAAGGTTCGTTTGATTTTGATAGAAAGATGGTTATGACAAGATGCTTTTGGTAATAGGACTGAACAGAGCAAAGCTCTGAAAATAAAACTCTGAAATAACTGTTCTAGCAGTGCAGTAATTGGTGTAAGTCTAAAAATGTTTCGAAACAGCTTACCTTTAAAACCTTTGCCAAAATCTGGGTTGGCCTTTTCCTCCTTGATTACATAGGTCAGTGCAAACTATCATCATTGATAGCGTGTCTTAATTTCAATAACGGTGATGGGCTCGGTATGTTTAAGTATAAAGTTCGTCTAACGGTCTTAAATATGCGCCTGTGTAGCTCCTATAGGCTTTCGCTAACACTATTCGACATCACAAGCGCTTACAACGCGCATACATTCAGCATGAGACCATTATAAAACTGAATCTCAAAACATCTCACGGTTCCACGAATCCTATTTACTATTACAGCACATGAACAGGAAAACTTGTTAATAACATTTGTCCAAGGTTTTACTTTCTGCTAAGTGCATTATCGGGCGCACTCAGTTGGATGGAAGGAATGTGATGGAATACCATATTTCGTATGGATGCCGTAAGGCCATCATCCTTGTAAAACAAACTCTAACAGCTCACACTCACTTGCTTGTCTCAACCTACTTAACTAGTTTACTCACATAAACAGTCTGAGTTTATTCCTTGTCGATTGAGAATATTATTGGCGACACGTGGAGAAAGTACATCGTATTTACATGATTTTAATGTTTTGGTCAGTTAATAATATTCATCTTAGTGCCAGAGCGATATGTTTATTTAAAAAATCTATATTATATATGAGAAGAGGATTTAAAAGAAATAAATATTGAATGTTCCTCTGTTCTCATCGTTTCAACACTTAAAGCGGTAAAAGGACTTCTTGAAATAAGACATTTTACCTTGTTTGTAACCTTGCCTGTTCCGCACTTCCCTTGAAATTCTATTACTGTAACACTTACTTAGGAAATTATGAAACACAGTAAAATTGTACTTTATGTTGTACACAATATGAAATGTGTATTGAATGCTGAACCAATTGAAAGAATTATGATTAAAATATATAAAAATCTAAAATAATAACATTTTTTAACTCTATCTAAAATAATTAGTGCCTAGCATCAATACTCTGATTACATTTTCTGTTAAAATGTATTATTTCCTAAATAACGCCAATCATAATTTTAACCATAAATAATCGTACACAATAATTTAAATTTACCATTAGAAGCATGCCTTAAATATTTAACAGTTCTCAGAGATTAATATATAATATGGTGAATATTATGCAAATAAATTTCAATGTTGGAAATTTGTATTAAAAATGTATTTTCAACTGCAGTTTTCAGAAATATCCCCTAAACTCAGAAATTGAAATGAATTCTTCTTCCAGGTGGTTCAGATCCCTCCAACATACGCACAGCATTTTCATATGCTGATATATTCGTTGCTGATGCAAATCATTGCACTACTGATAAAAAAAGTAAAAATTATAACTTCATTTCCTCAAAAATTATGAATGCCGTTCTTTGTAACTTCATCTTTATTGAAATCACTAATAGGAGGAATACGTGAAGGAGACGTTGCAACGAATATTTCACGTCTTGCTTTGATGCTAAATTTTAGTTATAGCTTCTTCTTTAAAACTTTTAGACGTCTGCCATTTTCTGCTTTTCGCTATTCAAATTTTGTTATTTACGTCAATAATCGAGAATTCCTCGAAGGAATGTAAAAACAGAGCCTTAAAGAAGTTCGCTGGACTAAATTGGCAGCAGTAGGCTATAAATTAATTAGAAGCTATGAAAAAACATAATGCATAAATGGATGTTTCTGTTTATTGATAGTTACTTACGTTGTTATTAAGAGAATCTAACTTGAAGTTTCAAAAATGTAAAGGGAAAGCCAAATTGTAAGACATGTGGCTTAAATTGATAATGCCTCATCTCAAATTTCAGATAAAAATTATGCTATGAAACGTTCTTTTCCAGTAAATACTGTACGAAGCTGTGATGACAGTTTACATTGAACGTTTTATCAACAGAGTTTCTACTTTTTCTATAGTCTATAGGGGGGAATAATTTAGTAACCACAGAAGGCAGCATATATAAATTTTTTATACTTAATTTGCACACAAGATTGATATTCAGATGTGATTTTGTACTATTTTTAGAAAGTCTAAAAAAATTTTATAAAAATTTAGATTTTTGCTTTTTTAATGCTAGTTTTTAACACTTTCTAAATTTCTGATTTCTAATAAAATCCGATAACATATTTTAAATTAAAAAAATTCTTAATATTAACAGTTTTAAATATGCGTTCGGATGAGCGATTCCGATTTAGTATATATTGTCTAAGAACTAAGCGGTCGAATGAAGTCTTTGCACCATGAGTTCAACAAGATTAGCTCATTTTTCGAAAGGAGATGTCATCTAATCTATCAGATATTCAATTAAATCATCGCTTACTTTTCTCAAAATAAAAAGGAAAATGATAAGTTATCCTTTGAAAATATGGCAAATTGCTTAAAATGTTTGGTCTAAACTTACACTGGAGTTTACAATACACTTAGGTTTTTAATTTTATTACTTTGTTTTGAGTTTATAATGAGTTTAAATTTGTTTTAAATTTCAGTTTATAATGAGTTTTGAGTTTAAATAATTTTTAATTATCGCTTTTGCTGTGTTACAGGGTGATTCAAAAATATCGGACAAAAATATGCAGGCTAGTACAGGGGAGCGAAAATAAGTAGATTTTGTAATGGAATGTATGACTCGAAATGGCGCGTTGGCTTTTAAGTGGTAAGTTATAGCTTTCTGCTGTTATAAACTGACATTCTGCGAGGGGATGTTTAGTGGTATGCATCGCTACACGAATGCGGAGTACACAGATATGCATTTTATCTGTAGGAATGCAGCTGAAACTAAACAGTTTGTAAGGATTTATTTATTTATTTTGATTAGCAGGTAAATTTTAGTTAAAGCAACTTTCCTTTCATTCTCATTTTTCACCCACGCTTTGCTGCCAGAATGCTAATAAGATAGTGTGCGGTTATTCAGATTAAAGTAGAACTGTGCTAGTTAAGCGAAGTTTTCAGAAGATTTTTAGCCTGCTTGAAGGCTATGTCGTTATTCTGAACTGCTAGCGATTTGATTCTATGATGCTGAGCGCTTCTAGCCATTAGGCTTATTTCCGCCGGCTTCTACGAATCAGAGCCTTCCTGCGCGTTTAAATTATCCTGTGAGCCGTTAGGCTAATTTAATTACATTTTTTTAAGTTTAACATTACCTGTTGAGTTAAGCCAGAAGTGTTGGCTTTATGTAAGCCCAAGTAGAGCCATCTACTCAAATATATGTGATTGAATAAATTACCATGTACACCATTCCTCCGGCTTTTCTGTTATCAAGACCTTAGGATAATTCCTCATATTATCTTATAAGAGCTAGCTATTTTATGCTTCCTAAGAATATGAAACTGTATAAGCTGTTTAAAAGAGATATTCGGGAATTATCGTTTGTACCTCCTTTGAGTGTCTGCTCCGTTTTAGTCGAAACTCCATGAATAAAGTGTATGCCGGCGAACTTTGTATTCATATAGCTATGGGCAGTGCTCAAAAGCCGCTTGAGGTATGACGATTTAGCCCAGCTGAATGCTATTATCTGCCGCTTAACAGCGCGTCATTTTGACACACTATTCTATTACAAACTCTGCTTATTTCGAGCCCCTCTATTAGCCCTTACATTTTTGCCGGATATTTTTGAATCACCTTGAACATAATAGGACACTAATGTTGACACACCAGAACATAATATAACACACACAAACAAAATATGTCACACCAGTCATAATATGACACATCAGAACATAATATGACACTAATATTATAATTGTGTCATACGTTTTCATTCAAGATTTAATTTAAAAGCGACATATCTTGGCAAAAATTCCAGAAATAAGGTGACACTATTGTACTCCAGACCTTGGTCTTATTTAAAGAGTTTTTCATTTACGTCATTGACTTGATAAGTAACATTTTGTACTTTCTGAAATATATTCAACTCCTTGAACACCTTGATCGAACGCTTTTTTAAGAGTATGAAATTACGTAAACTTCTTTCAAATGAAGTTCTCACCATGATCACAGATGGTTTCATTGTGGGGGTAATCTATGAAAGGATCCGCACAGCCATACAGGTATAGTGATTTGTCCAGCTTGCATTTCGCTTTGCACATCTATATTAAAAAAAATAAGTATTATAAATTAAAGCAAATGAATTTTAAACATCATTCTTCAGTTTCACCCAAATACATTGGAACTTCATTAACTCCCATGTCGTTTTTAAATCGACATTTCGGACAACTTGGTTTTCCTTAAGCATCGCTTTGGTCTAATGTGGAAATAAGCCTTGGAAACTTGATATCGTGCAATAGATACCAGCTTCGATCAAGGTCTCTTTTACCCATCTGTTTTTGCCAACTAAAGAAAACGGCTGAAATTAGTTTATAAAACGGTATTTCAAATTAAAATCACTGTGTGACCTTTTACAATGTTCTTACGGATGAGGAGATAATAAAAGAGAAATGTATTAGCTCTCCTAGTAAGGACAGTTAAAAGACAAAGATATCTTGACCTACAAAGAAGTTTCATAAGCCATGGATAAAATTCCTCAATTGAACTTGATGAAGTTGATAAAGAAATACCTTTGTAACCTTGGAAAAATGCTAATAGTAGTTTATGCGTAATGAAAAAACGAAATGTTATTCAAGACTGTTTTTTTAAATGGCTGGACTCTTTATTTAACTGCCATTAGCCTTGCCTCACTACAAGAGCAGGAAGTGGTAGCCATTTCATTATGGAAGCACCTACAGGTGATCACCATTGTCGCTATGAAGGGACAAACAGTTACAACCATGCCTTCTGTGGGATTCGAACCAGGGCCCATCACTACGGCAGTCAAGGTCACTAACCACAGGACCGGCTGAGCGAGACAATTCAAGACTTTCTCAATTCCTATAAAAATGACCGATTATTTTTAAATAATCGATTTAATAGAGATCTCTATTGTAAGCGAGTTCCGACATAGTTAGTACTAATGTATTTATTTGATCAAAGAATGTACAAAAGCATTGTGTTAAAGTAAAAAATAATCGATAAATTATTTTTTTAATTAAATTATTAGAAACTTTTAAAAACATTTCCGTCTAGCTCAACAACTTGAACCTAACGCTTAATCAACGTTCAACGCTTCATGCTTGACCCGGAGCTCAGAGCTTAATATAACAACATAAATCGCTTACTCATGATATGTCAGCTTACCATAATTTAATATATACACTGTACTTCTCTGTTACAAAATTTCTCAATATACAGCACTTTCAATAGCATGCAATTATTGCCTAAAAACACTACGAACCTCGGCCCAGCGCATCTAGCTACAAATTAGTGATGCTTTGAAACACAAAATCCTATCGTATGAACTAAATTGATGATGAATAACACACAACACCTGTAGTCAACAAATTAAAATGCTTAATTTTACAGAAAATCAAAACAAAATAACAATTGAAAATATCTTAATTTTTTTCCCAAAGTGGCGTTAGCCCAGACTATTAATCTGGAAACGGCATTTTACGTCGAATCACTAAAAGCGTTGATTCAATTTACAAAGGAATAAACAGCGAACTTGAAATATTTTCCAACTTCTTTAAAACTTATCCTTTTCTTATACTTCATTCTTTAGAGAATGATATGACTTCTTTAAAACTTATCCTTTTTTTATACTTCATTCTTTAGAGAAAGATATGAATTTTTTAAATGAAAACTGTTAGCTTTAGTACATTACATTAAAATAAAATTGCGAAATAAATCTTTATTCTCGAGGTGACCTCAAGTATCAATATTCGTTGATAAATTATATGAAGAAAATTCACGTTATACCGACTAAATTATCTGATACTGACGTAAACCATAAATCAGATATTTTAATAAATTTTAAGAGAGTTTTGCATAATCTCTCAAGAAAATTCTTTTTTCAAGAGAAATTTCTCAAGGGAAGAATTTCCGGCAGAAATGTTTATTACATGGTCAACTACTGACGCTCTGAATGCTCCACGAAAGAACTTCCGAAAGTAGAAACTTATATTTAGATTTCTTAAACTGAATGATAAAACTTTTTCCATTGTACTATAGAACAGATATTCAAAGGAGCTGTTTTGTTCCTTTGGATTGCCTAACGTTCCACTGAAAGAAGATATGAATCTAATTTATGCTGTTGGTATATTGCTTATGAAAGTATCGTCGCAGAACAGCTAGTTAATGTTACTATAAAAAAAACTTTAAAATAAATAAATAAATAAATAAGTACTATTCGATCACTAGAAAAACAATGCATTTGCGAATGTTTTTGTTTAGAATAGCAGCATGCAAATGCCATGTTATGCAAGTTTTTGCTCAAAATTATAGTAAATGCCTTTAACTGTCATTTTTTATTATTAATCTATCTTTAATTGTAGTGAATAGTTACCAAGGCTTATTTGAAAAAGGGTTATCCGAAGTGAAGGCTCTTCAATTAGATCGGGAACATATTAAATAAATAAAGTATCTAAATGCGCGTTGCTTTCAGAATACACTTTTAGACGAAAAAAAAACGACGCACCGAGAAGATATAAAGCAAATTGGACACAAACTGGTCTTGCAAATTGGCACACAGATTTCGTCGGAAAATGCAAGATTTTACATTTTGGCTGCCAATGATTGAACAGTTGTCGCTATAGCGCATCTGATCTGCGCAACTGGCAGGATATTTAAGAGGAGAAATTACTATTCTAGGTAATAAATTCTTCACTAATTTCATTCCGTGTACTCTGGTAGACAGTAACTATGCCTCGCGTACAGGTGCGCGAACGATATGCGCAGATGTCAGAATTTGAGAAGTCGTGTAGTTGAGCTCAAAGAAGCTGGTTGGTCTTATCGGCGAATAGCTCGACATTTGAGCAGGAGCTATGCCACTATTAGACGATGTTGGCAGGAATTGGTGAACCATGGCCGCACACAACGTCAAGAAGGAAGCGGTAGGCCTAGCGAAACGACAGAACGTGAAGACCGAGCAATCGTCAGAGTGACACTCACAGCCCAAGATGCATTATTATCATCGATTGTACGTGCAACTAGTGCTTCAGTCACCACAAGGACCATTCATAGACGGTTCACAGAAGGGGGGGCTGAGGTCATGGCGCCCCTTGCGCCAATTACCATTGACCTCTGTACAACGTCAAGCCCGTTTGCAGTAGTGTCGTGGTCGTTCGCTCTGGAATGTCACTGACTGGAGTAGAATAGTCTTCAGTGATGAGTTCCCCTTTGAACTGAGCCTCGATGACCAGCGAAGGCGAGTCTGGACAGCGGTGTGATACCAACCTGACTGTCTTCCGGCAGACAGGCCGACAACCAGGAATGATGGTCTGGAGTGCCATTTCATTTCATAGTAGGACTCCTTTGGGTGTCATCCGTCGCAACTTTACAGCACAGCGGTACGTCGACGAAGTTCTAAGGCCCGTTGTGTTGCCTTTCATGTCACGCCACCCTGGGCTTACATTTCAGCAAGATAATGCCCGCCCCCACACTACACATGTTTCTACTGCTTGCCTTAGTGCTTGCCGAACATTACCTTGGCCAGCAAGTTCGCGGGATCTATCTCCTATTGAGCACGTTTGGAGCATTATGGGTAGGGCCCTCCAACCAGCTCGGGATGTTGACGATCTAACGCGCCAGTTGCACAGAATTTGGCACGATATCCCTCAGGAAGACATCCACAACCTCTATCAATCGATGCCAAGCCGAATAACTGCTTGCATAAGAGCCAGAGGTGGACAAACGCGTTACTGACTTTTTCGCTTTGTGAAGCTCTATCACTTCAATAAATCATCTAATTTTTCTCAAACTGTAATCATGTGTTTGTTTTTCTGTACATCACTTCTACCGATTTTCGTCCCATTCGGATAACTCCTTCTTGGTGCGACGTTGTCGTTTTTTTTTTTTTTTTTTTTTTTTTATCCATTAACGAATTAGGTTTTCTAGAGACGTTTCACACTCATAAAAGTATTTCGGTTCTAGTTCTTATTTCTTAAAAAAGTGTTGATCTTGTTAAAAGATTATGCTTAGTATCTTTACTACTGTCAGTTATTTTGTTCTATTCTGTTCTGGTAAGATCTTTAGCCAGTTAAAGCACAAATTTCGTTTTGTTTGGAATTATCGTTTTGGGAACAGATTCATTTCTAGTTATGAATTTTTTAGATCATTACTTATTGGCTTAAATTTTATGAAAAATTTGTTCTTTTTAAAATTCAGAATTAAATAAAGCTCATTCAAAAATGGATCCAGCAAAGCTGTAAATTATAATAATCGCAGTTTATTCCCTGATGGAGAAGAAATTATTGTAATCGTTTTTATCTCTTTTTTTCATTTCCCTATGATGAATTAAAATAACACGTGGAGTAACGATTATTGAAGAGGCTAAAGCAACAAAAAGCGAAATATTCTTAAATTTGCAGGACTAATTTCGTGGGCTTAAACATCGAATTTTCTTCTTGAGCTTCAGAAGGGCAAATTCTGAAAGAGAATCCTGTGCTCAAGCAATAACAATGACGGAAAGGAAATCAAGTTACTGAACCCAAATTGATGAACAAAACCATTAACTATGCAATAATTTTCTTAAAAGCTGAGGATGAAGACGTATTGGAATTGGGATAGTTGACACCTCTGAAAAGCTAATTCGCTGATGAAAGATGTTTTTTGAATTATGCTGACTGTTGAAAAATGGAAAACTATGATTTTCTGACTAAAAGTTTTGGGCAACAAAGGATTTATATGTTTGGTTTTTCCTATCATGTGAGAATAGCAACTTAAGTAATTTAGTTCGCTCTTGATAAGTTAAAATTTTAGTTCTTTATCGAGTACAAATTCTTGATAAAAAACTAAACTACAAAAGCAGTTTGCTGTTGAGAGAGGCTTTTCACCGAACATTATTAACAAAGTGTTTAAAACATTCTAATCTCAATGCATCAAAAAGCACTCTCTGTCTTTAAGAGATTATAATAATTCTGTTATCATTCCTGTCTTTCCTTCGATTAGCTATAAAATTGCACGCAATTAACAGAAATTCAATTTTAATAATAATATGATAATTTTTTTCTATCAATAAAATTCGTAGTTGCTTGCTTTAAGACCACATTCCGGATATGAAATCCTTGTATATATACAAGATTCCTCTCTAGTATGGTGTAATTTATTTTGATCAAACTAAAATATCCTTAAAATTTCACGCGAAGGAACATGAAGCATATGTTAGGAAATGCGAAACGCATGAATTCTCTTCTGCCCAACACTATTTGTCAGAAAATTCTAATTTTTCATTTTTCAACAGCCAAAATAATTCAAGAAACGTCATCTTCCATTAACGAATTAGGTTTTCTAGAGACGTTTCACACTCATAAAAGTATTTCGGTTCTAGTTCTTATTTCTTAAAAAAGTGTTGATCTTGTAAAAGAATATGCTTAGTATCTTTACTACTGTCAGTTATTTTGTTCTATTCTGTTCTGGTAAGATCTTTAGCCAGTTAAAGCACAAATTTCGTTTTGTTTGGAATTATCGTTTTGGGAACAGATTCATTTCTAGTTATGAATTTTTTAGATCATTACTTATTGGCGTCCAATAAGTAATGATCTAAAAATTCCAATCCGTCCTTACCCTCAGCTTTTAATATTTATATTTCATAAGTTGTTTTCATTGTTCATCAATAGAAGAGGTCAGTAGCTTTACGTCTTTCCTGTCACTGTTATCGCCTGAGCACAGTCTTATCTTTCACCATTTACCCTTCTACAGCTGAAGAAGTAGATTCTATATTTAAACCTTCGAAATTTATCTTGCACGTCTAGGGATATTACGCTAATTCCTGTTGCGTCAGCACTTCCAGTAATCTCCCATTTATTTAAAATTGTTTCTATTTCTTCTTATTCTTACTTTTTTTTAATTTTGTTTTTATGAACTAGTTTGCTTTTCATGAGAGCAAAATAAAAGTTGAAAGTTTTTGTTCACTTATGCACATTTTTGTAGCAGTAGTTGGAGAGTAATTAATGGAATTAAATTTTTGATTTTCTTTCTCCCAATTTCTGTATTAAGTAAATAAAATATATATGGGGCATCAAGGTGTTTAAATCTATACATACTACTACAAGCAGTTGCTTACCATGGATATTTCTATATTGCATTTTATTTTTTGCATCATGGGGATTTCTACAGTACATTATATACTTTCTATTTTCTTTATTACTTTTCACTTAGTTAATTTATTCAGTAATTATATATCTTGCTCAGTATTTGTGTTATTCAAATACCTGATTTTTGATTCAAATATTCATTTTTTCCTTATAAGATGGGTTTAATTTCATTTCCACTTTTCGCATCCCAACCAGCTATCACAGTGCATAAGAACTTATTGCGGGAAATAGTTAGCACTGATTAAGATACTAAAAATGGTCTACGGTTTAATTAGAGACGTTTTTCCTGACAAATTATTTTAAGATGTTCTTTATTTTCAATCCCTGAATTTGTTCTGCTGACAGTTCGTTGAATTTTTATTAAAACCTGAAATTCAAACTTATTAAATCATAAGAAATTCAAGAATATGTAGCCATACAAAATCTCTATATTTTAGAAACAAATTTCAGCATGCTTCGAAAATCATAAACTAAATTGTTCGGGATTTTATTAGTCTACATTAATCCAAACAAATATCTCGCTATGTATGTTCCAGATTAGTTTTTGCTAATGCATGCAAGATCGATATAACTTGCTAAGAGATCACCTTAGTGCCCTCAGTACCTTAAATTTGGTTTATTAGTTCCTGAATTCAGTTTGAATTAGGAAGAAGTAATCATCTATAGTGAAGTTCTAACTCTGTGAATTAAGATGCAAATTTCATAAGACGTTTGATTTTATGCAGCAGACCAAACTTTT
Source organism: Stegodyphus mimosarum (assembly GCA_000611955.2). Taxonomy (NCBI): domain Eukaryota; kingdom Metazoa; phylum Arthropoda; class Arachnida; order Araneae; family Eresidae; genus Stegodyphus; species Stegodyphus mimosarum. The sequence continues at coordinate 385,661 of KK121030.1, forward strand.
CCAAATAATATTCTTGTGGTTCAGGATGCGTTTAAGGGATGCGAATGAAAGTATCTGATTTTCTATTAATAAAAGTTTTGTATATTTTGTGGAATGAACTGATGTGTTTATTTTCAAGTAATATCTTTTTAAATAAATTTAAACCGTTATTTGGAGCTTTGGATTAGCTTGGTTTAGTTTTATATTCAATTAATAAGTCACTGTACAAATTTGGGTCAATTAGATTATGAATTTTTCGAAGAAAACACATAAATAAAAGGACTGAATGAAGAGTGTTCTTTCGTTAGCTCTTTGGATACGACTTATGTTTCAACAATTCCTGGCTACAACTTCCCCTCTCTCCACAGCTAGAAGACGAATTAATAAACATGGGCGTCGTGAGTCCGCCATGAGTCTTGAACTGGTCTGCTAAGTGCCGTCCGTCTTCCAGTGTCCTTTTATGTGAGGGAACTGTAAAAAACCAGAAACATTCCTCCTTTGCACTCTTGTAGTGTAATGGTTAAAAACATTCATGAAGTTATTCAGTAATTCCGACTTTTGATTTCCTGGCAAGGGTGGAACAAATTTTTATTTTTCAATTATCCTTCATTCCAAATTCCTTGTCACATCATGTATCCTTCTTCTCTTCACAGCATATATCATATGTAACAGAAAACCCTTTCTGTCAATAAACAGGAAAATCTAGATCCTTAAAATCACTTTTTTCATCAGCTTCGTCATCCAAAAAAAAAATAAGTATCAGGAAATTCCCTACAGGCGATCCTTTCTGTAAGACGAAGCACCTCTTAACATGACTTAAACAAGAACATAAATAAACATCAGTATTGAGTGTCCCATCTTTAATGGAAGTACTTCCATAGAAAGACTATTTATGGTCTGGAACCATGGGTGGTCGTTTTAGAGAAATTTCATTGCACCACATAATTTATAGATGGAAATAAAGTGGATTCTCTTTAAGGTGACGTTTCATTATTCCAGCCGATTCTGGTCTTTCTTAAAAAGTGATTAGCTTTGGAAAGGTGACCCTCAATAACGATGTTTATTTATAGTTTCACTAACACTGATCACCTTAAGAAGTGATCGCCTTAGGAAGGTGGTCACCTCGAGAAGGTTTTCTATACTTCTGAAGATAAAAGCTAACAAGCATTTTTTTACTTTGTAAAAATGCATTCATATTCACACACAGATTTATTTGTTATTATGACTAAAAAGAATATCCGAGATGTATTTCCAAAAATAAAGATTATACTTGTTTGGAGAGACTGTTGAAACCACGACTTACTTTCTGAGTCATTGGCCCCTTTCCGCCATTTGCTTTCCATTCTTTCATATAATCCCGACAGTTGCTTTTATATGGTGGAGGGAGCAAAATCTGACGAGTCTGTAATAATGCAAAAAATTTTAATTCTAAAATTTTCATCTTTTTAATATTTTAATTAATTTCGTCTGCTTATTAATTAGGTACGAATACAACATTTGTTTGTATTATATTCATATCCAAAAATAAGTGTTGACGAACTCCAGATGCGTGTTCTTATTATACAAATTAGGGTTACTTTAAGAGACTCTTTAGAATTCTTGTGCTTATTTTCCAGAAAGTGGCATTACGGAGTTTATGCGCCTGCTTATTAAGCTCAGGAAGTACTTGACTTCGAAAGCTAAAAATCTGTCGTATCCCTAAAATAAAATTGTTGTTTCAAAGTTCAAATGAGGTCTTCGCGAAGAAAGCTATTTCTCTATCATCCAATCTCCTGCAGTCATATTGATCGTAAAAAAAAAAAGTTTTTATTATGTTAACCCTATCAAGCATTTTCAATGCACAGTGAATTTCACTTACGAATGGGAAAATAAATCAGTAAATATAATATCAGTCACCATAACTGTTTTTTAAATAAATACTTTATGCTCTTTAGGGGTAAATGCATATTTCATAATAAAAATAAGCAATCTCTGCATATTTCGTGCGAAAATGGTGATATCTGAAATATCTATCCAAGAGATAACTTTCATGAATAGAACTCAACAAATGATGTCACGCCATAGCTTGTGAAAAGAGCTGCTAAAAAATGCAAAAGATCATTCATTATTTTGCAAAGCATAAATTTGCAAATGTTAATATAAATAAGATATACATGTTAATTTATTATAATCTAAATATATTTATGTACTAGTAAATAACGTTTGCTTTAAAATGTTATGCATCGTTATTCGTATTATAAATAATTCCTATGTATTGCTGTATCCATATTTACTTCGACAAATGGTTTTTTATTTTATTCCCCAAAAAGACTTGATGTTTTAATATAATCTTTTGATGACTGATTTAAATAAAAATGCATTAAATTTATGACATCTCTAATTAAAAACTTTAAATGTTTTATGAAATTTTTCTAGCTCATTAATATCATAGCGTATTCTTTGTTAGACTGCGTTTATGTATTCTTAATATAAATTACTATAGGTTTTTTTTTTCTTTTTACTTCTTTGTATGAAATAAAGGAAGTATTGTAATCGCGAAAATTTTCGGGTATCATATTTCAACAAAAAATAACTATTTTAACCGCTATCGAATGCAATTTAACGATATTTTTGTTTGACATCTGTACGTGGACAGAATGGAGGACGCTTTTTTCCCAAATGAATTACAAAACTGATTTAAAATGGATTCAGAAGAGATTTTCTTCGTAGCATCTGTGTGTATGTACGTATGTATGTATCTCGCATAACTCAAAAACGAGTAGCTTCAGAACGTCGAAATTTTGTATATAGGACTGCTAAAACATATAGTTGTGCGCCTCTATTTCTGGTTGTAATCACTCTCACCAAAAGTATATATTCATATGTACACCCACTCTGTTACTCGGTTCGGTGAGCTCAGTTTTTTATTTTTATATGCTGGTAAATTGTGCATTTTTTTATTTAAAAATGATTGAATTATGTTGTTCTTATCTTCCGGTTAAGGTTTCTATGCCTTTAGTTAATCTTCTTGCAATAGTTGTAGAATTGTCAATAATTTAAAAGTTGTTTAAGTGTAGCTAAGCCTAATTTTTTTTACCCCAGCAACCATATTTGTTTACATTTGAAACTTAGCAGAACAGTGAATTAAGTCGTTTTTTGTACTTTCAGTAGCTTTTTGCCGAATGGGACCAAAAGTCAACTTTCAGTTTTATGCACCGAAAAATCTGCCTTCTTGCCCGTTGACCGAATTGCTGGTTTTTGAATACAAACTTTACTTTAATTGCAAAATTTTTTTAATTTATAAGGTATATCTCCCAAATTCTTAGCGTGCCTTCGTGGTGTAATGGTCAGCACACTGAGCCGGTATTTCAGAGGTCCGTGGTTCGATTCCCGGCGAAGGAATTGCATATTTTTCATGTCTCCTGCTTCCAAAAAATACCTAATGTCTCTACACTGGCGCCCGAACTAAAAGGGTTGTGGATGATGACTCTCCACACCCAGGATTTGGCGGCTAGGTCCCCTAAAACCCTAGTCGCCCTTTAAAAAGGGGAGTATATAAGGCGTGCCTTCGTGGTGTAATGGTCAGCACACTGAGCCGGTATTTCAGAGGTCCGTGGTTCGATTCCCGGCGAAGGAATTGCATATTTTTCATGTCTCCTGCTACTAAATAACCTAATGTCTCTACAAATTGTTTTAACTGTATTTGTGTTTTATATTTTCTATATTTTTTAGTTTTTAATAAAGATATTTTTAAGTTTTTATGCATTTGTGGCTTGTCACAAAGTGAGAACTGAATTAATTGAATCAGAGATATATCTCTCTAATGAAATTCGAGGAAATAAGTTTAAATGGAATGCAGGGAAAATGCGTATAATTTAATATTCCGTGCAAGGAAGTCACGTGATGCACACATAAGATTTTGTTTTCTATTGTTTGTAGTACGAAACATTTTGGTAGCAACTTAAATGTGTCATTAGTTGAAATAATACTACTCAGTGTTGATATTTGTAACAAGGTAAATATACTGACAACGCAAAAGCATTATTTTGCATTTGCTTTTGTTTACATTAAAATTTATAGAGCATATTATGTTTGTAAATTGAAGATTTGGGTAATTTAGATGATTATTAATTTTTCTTGCTACTGCCATAGTGAGATTTTAAGTATTTGTAGACTGCGTTATGTATTGTTAAGACAAGCACATATAGGTGAATATAGTTTGTTTTTTTTTTCCTTTGTTTGTAGTACGAGAAGTTTTAGTAGCAGCTTGAATGTATCACATCGGGCTCTTGTTTTATCGGCATTCATTAAGTGTTTTTACTTCCTTATACGAAGTATAAAGAAAGTACTGTAAACGCGAAAAATTTTGGGTATCATATTTAAACCGAAAATATCCATTTTGATGTTTCTCGAATCCATATGGACGATATTGTTTTGCGTGTCGTTTGTATGTACAGACAGAACAAAGGATTGTATTATTCAAAATGATTTGTAAAATGGATTTCAAATGGATTCAAATGGGATTTTTTCGGAACGTCTGTACTTACGTATAACTCAAGAACGATTAGCCGTAGAGCTTGAAATTTTGTACATGGGACTGCTATACCATCTAATTGGGCACCTCTGATTTTTATCGCAATAGCCAGTACCAATATATGTATGTATATATATTGGTACTGGCGACATATATATATATATATTGGTACTGGATATTATAAAAAGAATTTACTTAGAATTTACTTTTAATTACTTTCATTATGAATATATATATATACATATA
>KK121030.1:390475-456065 GCA_000611955.2 Stegodyphus mimosarum
ATTTAGTTTTGTTTTTTTTCGTTACTTTTACTTTTGAGTAATTAATTTTTGTTAAAGTTTTTAAACTCTGGAACGTAGGTATCAAATTTACTTTTAGGCGATATAAAATATTTTGTGATACTATACATATATATATATATATATATATATAAAAATGGCGGCTTAAAATACCTTACTCGGCCCTTTATTTTAGCAAAAATTTGTCGTAGTCATACATTTCCAATTACAGAAGCGTTTTAAATGACAAAACTATTCATATTTTTTCTATGTGAAATTTTAAAAAAGAATAAAAGTTTCGACAAATAACGAAATCTAATGCGGTTTCCTGTTTCCTACAATTATGTTTGGGAAAGTTTTATATTCGTTATAAAAAAAATTACGAGAAATTTGACTTCCTTACGATAAAAATTGACCTGGACATTTCATTTTAAAATTTGCAGCTTTTGATGCCATTTTCAACTTACCTTGAGAGGTCGATTAATTAGTTTAGAATTATTCAAGGGTATAATGGATATTTATTTTAGTGTAATTATGGATTAAGAGAAGTCGGCTACGGAGCTTTTTTACGCAGGCTACCAATGAGAAGGCGAAATGTGATCTTTGTCACGCGCTATATTCAATAAAAAGTAGCTCCACATCAAATTAAAAAAAAAAAAAAAAAAAAACCCTTAAACCTCTTAAAAAATACAGGTTAACCTACGAAATTGGCTCCGTGTCACTCCGGTTCCATGCTCCGTGTCGGATACAATAGTTCAAGAAGCTCCTATGTCATCCATATCAACAGTAAGTACTGAATATATTGACCCTTTATCTATCTATATATAAGCGAAATACCACTGACTCATCACGAGATCTCCGAAACTATACACCCGATTGACATGAAATTTTGCATAGTTACTCATTCCACGATGTAGACGCTCATTAAGAACAGATTTTACATAAAACCTGTCCAAAATGGATTTTTGTTATACCTTCACAAGCTAAATACTAACGAAACACGCCTCACTAGAAATCGCGTTTTTGTAATCACGTGATGAACAACCAAGTTCTCGAATAATGAATTTTCTCGAAGAACGAAAAAAAAATCGAGTTATTTTTTAAAAATAGAAAAAAATCCGTAAATTCTTTCAAAGTCGGAAAAAAAATTCATGTAACAGACGTCGTCGCTCTATCCGATAATCCAAGATATGTGTGAAATCCAAGATATGTGTGAATATGAATTGCTATTTCTTTCAACCACGATAAACTATTTAGTAAGGCATGGCCAATATTTGGGTATATTCTATCAGTCAAAGTAATCAATTTAACCGATAAACTATTTAGGTAGGTGTCTAGGCGGATATCATAATGGAGACTCATCCTAATACATAATACCTCGTAGGTGATGTGGAAATCTATGTATGGCAGATTCACTGACTGGCACTATTTTCCAACTTTAAATTAAAAAAAATTACATTCATTATCAATTCGAAATTAGACATTTAGTCCATTTAAGAAATCTAATCTAGGTTCACATTCAAATAGATAGTGTGCTCAGCAAAGCGGGCGGGTATCAGCTAGTTTGGAATAATATAATCTTAATTTGTAATAAGTGTTAACCAGAGCATCTGGTTAGTATCAGTAAAGTCTTATACTGTATAACTAGAAAAACGGTTAAATAAAAAAGTATTTAAAATTTTAAATGACATTTCAGACATTTATAAAATAAGTGTGCAGTCTTTGAAAGGTAAAAACAATGTTTCTTAGCTGAAGAGCGTTAAAAGGATTTAAAGAATAAGTTAAAATTATGATTTTTATTACATACTCACGCTTGTATACGTAAATAAAGCCATTAACTTTGTTCAAACTATGTTATTCAAAATTCGCAATATAAATAAATTTTATACGGTTTTCTTTCTTTTCACGAGATTATAATCTAACTTAAATTTAAAATGAATTTGTTTCCTATACACATCTTCCTTTTTCAGATCAGAAGCAAAATAAAACAATTCAAACAAATCAGGAAAACAACTGCGTTACATAATCATAAAAATACATTTTCCATGTGGTATATTTTCCTCGGAACGACACATAATATATTCTTTGTCATACAGCTACAGTTTTGATGGATGTTTCGCTGAGATTCTTCTCGCGCTGTAATAAATGATCCATCAGTGTTGTCTTCTGTGATAGCGTATAGTATGATTAAAAATTCAAGACTAGCAAATAGAATAGCCTTGAATACTCATGATAAGCAAGCAGAACAGGAGAATTTATTACACTAGGGCTTCCAATGCTCATTGTCCATCATAGTGACAAATAGCCAAGAAGTTTTTCCAACCGAAAAACTATCAATGCTTGTTTACGAACATAAAAGTAGCACTTTTTGCTCAAACGTTTTTGATTAAGCGACTATATTTAAAATACGAATTATTAACTTCTTATAGTTGTTAAAAATTTGTAAAGTCCAATGTTAAATGCTAAAAAACTTCAAACTATTCTGTCTAGTCTAAATTGCAGTGGCACAACCCATTGCCAAAGAGAATTAAATTATCTGAATGTACATTGTAAACGCTTCTTTTTAAATAAGTGCTTCTCTTTCAAGACATTGCTTGTTTCAAGACCTTGTTTAGACATTGCTTATTGCTTAGACATTGCTTGCTTTCAAGACATTGCTTATATGAATTTTCTTTTACAATGTTGCTTGTATGACTACTTATACCTGCGATATTTGGTTGAATAAGAAATTTTTTTAAAACATAATATCAAATAAGAAGATTCGATATCTTCTTTTCGGCGATAAATCATAAATCAAAGTATCTAAATAAATACACAGATAAGTGTCGTGCATTAAGGATCCCCAGATAGATCACTTTATCTATATCGTAATATTGCTTTACCCATCTTCTATGTTTTCATCAAGATTTTTTTTCCACAAATCCGATTTCCATTACTGATTCTAGGAAAATTTTCACTCCAGTATATTCAGATACCGATATTTGTTCTGGAAATTAAAGTAAAGTAAAAAAATAATAATAATAGCCGTAATAATAATTTTGAAAGTTCTTTGAGTTTATGATTTTGTTTAACGGCTGTTATGTATGTCTTTGAATCGCAATCGGTTAGTGTACATAATTTTTTCATCCACGCTTTATTTTTTAGTTATTTATTTTGTCTATCTCTTTAATTTTTACATTGGTTTTTAACAAATAAAAAGAGTCTAATGTAGCAGCTAGTGGTTAAGGTCTGCCATCTTGAGAAACAAATTTTAAGTCAGACATGGTATTTCGGAGAGACCACGAGCTAGGAAATTATTTTAAATTCTAATAGGCAACATTTTTTCCAAGCAAAAACCAGGGAAGTCTTTAAATCAATGACGCCACAGAATAACAGATTTTTCTTTAGTTATTCTGGAATAATTAATGTTTCCAAATTATTAATTTGAACAGTTATACTGGTGTTATTAATTAATCGAAAACGATCACTAAAAATGTATCAGCTAGATATATTTCAACATTTTATTTCCTTTGTTTTCGTCTCTTGAAAAATCAGTCTTTTTACATCCTTCTGCGAGGTAAAAGAAGTATTGCAATCATTAAAAATTCAGGGTACCATATTGCAAAGAAAATACCCATTTTGACCGCTATCGAATGCAATTTAACGATGTTTTTGCGTAATATCTAAACGTAAGGACAGAATAAAGGACTCTTTTTTTTTCCAATAAAATTATAAAACTGATTTAAAATTGATTCAGAAGAGATGTTTTTCGTGGTGTTTGTGCGAACGTACGTATTTATCTTTCATAACTCAAAAACGAGTAGCCTTAGGAAGTTAAAATTTTGTATATAGGACTGATAGAGCACGTAGTTGTGCACCTTCCTTTTTGGTGGCAATCGGCCGCACCAAAAGTACATATATATATATATATATATATATATACACTCTGTTGTTATATGTATATATATACCCACTCTGTTACTCGGTTCCGTGAGCTCAGTTTTTTATTCTGTTATGTTGGTAAATTGTGCATTTTTGCTTTAAAAATGACTGAATTATCTTATCTTCCGGTTAAGGTTTTTATGCCTTTAGTTAACCTGAATGCAATAACTGTTGACTTATGAACAATTTAAAAGTCGTTTAAGTGCGGATTTTACCCTAGCAGCCACATTTGTTTACATTTGAAACTTAGCAAAATGTTGTCAATCTAGAGAAACTAAGCTTCGCAGCAACAAAGATAACGTCTTCTTTTATTATTGCGAATTAAATCATGCTTAATTCATTCTGGAATTATCATTTAAGCTATTAAACTATCCCATAGATTGACTCAGCATAGCGTCCACAACAAAGTAAATCAGTTTTTACGTCTTCAATGTCTTTTTGCCGAGTGAGATCAAAAGTACTACTTTACTTTTGGTACTTCAATTTTGCGCACCGAAAAATCTGCCTTCTTGATGATTGCTGGCCAAATTGCCTGTTTTTGCTTAGAAGCTAATTTTAATTTTAAAATATTTTCTTTAAATTGTTTTAACTGTATTTATGTGTTATATTTTTCTATATTTTTCAATTTTTAATAAAGATATTTTGAGATTTTAGGTATTTTTGCCTTGTAGCGAAGTAAGAACTTAATTAATTGAATGCGAAATATATCTCTAATGAAATTCGAGGAAGTAAGTTTAAATGAAATACAGCAAAAAATGCGTATAATTTAATATTCCCCCGTACAAGAAAGTCAGGAAGTCATGTGGTATATACATTAGATTTTTTTTTCTTTGCTTAGTGTTACTAAAATTGAGGAATGCATTTTAAAAATGAACAGCAGGAACAGCAGAAAAGCTAAACTTTACTATACTCATTAAAGCGCAAAACATACTCTAGAAAATTTTTTAACGAGCTATATATCAACTCTAGACTTACCAAACGTATGTAGAACCTATATATATTCCCCAAGTTGAGCAACCATCCTTCACTCATAGGGGACGGTACGTGATATGGCGAATGAACGCTAATTTGTGCACCCCGTGACAAATGACTTGGATGATATTCTCCTATTTCCAGATTCATGTGCAGTCTTATTACTGGAAATTGAAAAAATCGGAATGATGGAAAAACAGTAAAGCCTATGATTTAAAAAGTATACATTTTTCGGAATAAGAAACATGAAATTATATTAGAGCAAATTCTTCATTTATCAGCCTCCTGCTTTAAAAAAAAAACATGTTACAAGACACAGCCTAAATTTTATATTAAAGAAGAGACGATTATAATAAAAGTTTTATTAAAAATGAAAAACAGTGCAAGGCCGCGTGTCACCCGGGTGCGTGTCGAGGCATTGGCCAGTAAAAAGTGGGAAGTCTTGGAACATCCAGCTTACAGTCCAGATCTGTCGCCTTTCGACTATCACAACTTTGGACCGCTGAAGAAAGGCCTAAAGGGTCAACGCTTTCAGTCCGACGAGGACTTAAAGGCTGCAGTTGTGAATTGGTTCCATGATCCACGGCTCAAGCAAACACGAGACGTTCGCAGTAATGGGCACACGCGTGAGATCGCTATCCCGGAGTAACACATGTCGATTTTCTAACGTGTAGTAGTTTCGAAAAATCGTAAATAGGAGAACACGTAGGTACAGTTCATATCAAGTATTATCCAGGAAGACATCAGTAAAAAAGTACTAATCAATCATATAAGCCGATCGAAATCATACTGCCAGCCTTAGAAGATGAAGAACAAATGCGCAGCTTACAACATAAACAATTTACATAAATGAAACTCGTGAATTTAGACAAATAAATAATTAAAGATAGGTGGAACTGGCAAGGGGATAATGTGTGAAGGATGAAGGATTAATGGGGTAAGAATGATAAGATGTGATGTTGGAGTAACTCTAGAATTATCAGATATTCTAGGGAGAAGTATTTAACTGGTGTATCTCCTCGAGAATGAGGTGCAGTATTTGGATTTTATCTAAGATGTGTTCACATTTTTTGAGTTCAGGAATTTTGCTTTTATAAATTGATATAATTTTACTAAGATGATAGCCAAAAAGATTTTCCACTTCTTTCATAACGTTTAGTAATTCAAAAATGCTAGACTGAGCTGGTTAGGGAGGTGTGGGGTTGGGGGTGACATGTCGATGGACCCATGATCCATCGACATCGTTCTTCGCGGACGGAATTCGTAACCTTCCCAAGCAAAGGGACGCCTACCTAAACGCAACGGTTGATTTATTTAACAAAAATTTTTATGAGTTTCAATCATTAAATATTGCTGTTCCTATCTATGTATCTGTCTCATTTCTGTCGCTACACCTCTCATGGATACACACCTCGAATCACTTTGATTTGAACTCCCCTAATATCTCACAAGATATTTGCGAAATGCAGTGAGATTGGAGAGTGTGTTTAACGTTGCGACTATGAACTATGAAACACGCGCCTGACATCGTCGAGGCATGGAATCACATGAATTTTGGAAAATTCCTGGCGGTCTCGGATTTCGTGAAGCCTTTGCATGAAGAAGCCTTTTCCAAAGTTGTATCTCCAGTTGATTCCGATTTGTCTTTGTGCAACCTTAAAATATGTAATTATTTATAATTAATGAATATTGTTATTTATGTTAATTAATTGTATACATATTATGTAATGTATATATAATTTTAATGCAGCAGAATCTCTATGCCAGCTGTATATCCTCTGTACTTCAATAACTCCTCTGTAACCTTGGTTTAACAGTGTAAATGTACGTACATGGATCCAAAAAAAGCTTACAAGCACCAGCATTTGAAAAGTAATTATTGTGGACGGAATACTTTATCCCCAGAGTGTAGACAGATGGCAACAGTTGTCTAGCAGCGGTTGTACGAGTACGTATAATAAGTTCGCAGACACGTCAGAGCGATTGAAATAGCAAGATGTTTAGAAAAGTGGTCTCGCTTGAAGGTGTGCGCTGTGATTCGTTATCCTGATCAACTACCTGGAACGTAGCCATACCGTTACTGCCGATCGTTATCGTGCCACTTTGACGAGTTTACGTGAAGCCATCCGACACAAGTGCCCTGAGCATGTTCAGTGTTAGTTGTCATCCTCTTGCATAACAGTGCCCGGCCCCATACTGGTCGCCAAATTCCAGAATTGCTGCGAAAGTTTAAACCTAGGGTGACCCTTCATATGGCCCAAATTTAGCACACAGTGACTATATCCTTTATTCAAAATTAAGAAACATTTGCCTGGGATGAGGTTTTCTTCAGACAGGTGAAAACAGCTATCGAGAATTGTCTCAATGGGCAGAGACGGGATTTCTACCAGCCGGGTTAAACAACTTAGTCCTACGTTCAGATAAATGCCTAAATAGATGGGATGATTATGTGTAAAAATGATAGGGAAGTATGCCTCTTAATTCCCTCTTGTACGTTTGTCTGTTGTTAACAAATAATTTTTCATTACCCTTGTAACCTTTTTTTTCTGGATCGACCCTCGTAAACTTCAATCTCACAATTAAATTCCATTGAGGCCTCTTGAAGGGCTTTACTGGAGCCGTTGCCTCTAGACAGTGGAGAACAAGGGCCATATACCTGTTTTTCAGTTTTGGCATCAGATGCCCTCCCTCCGTCACCTTCTTACCTATCTTTCCAGACGTTTGCGCATGTTTACTGAATCTTCCTGTATGAGAATCTCTAATAATTTTAATTACTTTTAAAAGAGAGAGAGAAAATTGAGTACTTGAAGTTGAAATCTATGATCAATAAACTGAATTGTGATGATACTTTCGAAATACTCTAAATATTTCTTAAAGTTTGAAGCATATTTTGAATGAAAAGTTGTTTAAAAAATTTCGTATTTTAAGGTATTACTGGAATTATAACCTAGTATTATAAAAAATTATTTCAAAATTTTTTGTTTTTTTAAGCAAATCTTAGAAGCACATGAAAAATACTTTAGTGAATGATTTCTTAAGAGAATTAACCGCTATTCATGTTACACATGAATGAGACCATGAAAACACTCACATGGACAGTCCATTGCTGAGGGATTCGAACAGTTTTCAGTCTCTAATCCATTCAGCCCCTATTGTTATGTTAAAAAATGTAAATTACATTTAATGGCCATCTCCTTAAGAACTGCCAGTATATCAATGTGTTCTACCGATAATATACAATAAATTTTCAAAGCCAAACAGACTCACCAATAATTCTTAAATTTTTAATCTAAGAAAAATTGCAACAAAAATGCGATATAAACAGATTTTCTTTTTAAATAAAGTACATTATAAAAGAAAGAGAAGACGTATTTTAGTTACTAGACATTTTTATAATTACTCTGTTCGTTTTATGCAGAAATTATGCTTTTGAAAATCGGAATATTTAAATTACCATTTTTAACTTGCAATTAATCTTTATTCAGTAACACACTATTGCTCAAAAAATAGGAAGAATCAGATTATAATCGAATAAAACAGAATAACAAAAATTTAAAGTTTTGCAAACATGGTCTTTAAATTTTGTTAAAAATTTTGCTAAAAATTTAAAGAGTGTGTTTGTGAAGACAAATTTTGCCTGGTTTCGAAATATAAGATGATTATAAAAAAACTGTTTTTCGAATTACGTTTTTTACACTTGATACGCCAAAAATAGCATTAAAATTGTTGAGGGTAACATTTACGTAATAGCATTTTAAATGTCTGAGAAATGAAATGGCTGAGACAGACAATGTTTCCAATGACATTGCTCATAAAGCTTTCCGGCAATAGAAAAGTGCCTGGGCAAATCTCGGGGTGGGATTTGCTAGATTTCAGACCTGTAATAAATTTTCCTAGCAATTTCTTTCTTTGCAGTAAGTTTTCCTAACATAAATCATACTACATGCAGTATAGAATTCCGATTTTGGGAATCTAGCAGAATTTAGAATGGGAATGGTTATTTCCCTCCACAAGTATTTCTCAGATAAGTACGCCTTTTGAGAGTTATTATTATCATTCACAAATGCGAAATCCATGGCCGCAGAAACAACAACACAATTTTTATTTTTTATTAATTTATTAAAACATTAAAGCATGTGCGATAACTTTCAATATGTAGTTGTCTCTTCAATGTAATGCTACAATTTTAATATATGGGCGCTGATACGACACTCGACATTTGTGCTAGAAAAGTGCTATTTTCGCCTTTTAATATTTATTTCAGCCTTTCCTAGTGCATGTACATTTTGCGCAGAAATTTTCATGACACCCCATTTGTGCAGTTTAAAAGAGGAAATAAAAATAAATTTTAAAATTAAGATTAATATGCTTAACTACATTTACCTGTTGATATGGGAACAAGCTTTGGATGCCCATTAGGTTGACCGTACAATGAGTACATCATGAAACAGTTGAACGGTACAGTTTCGGAGTGGCTCAAAGCTGGAACAAGGATTGGAGTTTCACTAAAAAATACAGCACGTAATAGATAATCAGCTTTTGTAATAATTATTCTCCACTAATGAAGCTAAAAATTTAAATAACATTTGTTATTCAAACCACCAAGAATCAAGTTTTCCTCAATTTTCTAGCCAGCAATAAAAAATAGCAAAGATTTTTTAAATCTGAATCGCTACTTCAGAAAAATGCTTGATAACATATAGTGTTAGAGTTTGGACTAAGGGTCAAATACAAAAATGCCTCGTAAATAATAGACTATAGAATAAAATTCAACATTTATTTATGAAGTTTTTCTAGTCTTCGGTTTGTTCATTAATCTTATCGTTCAAACGACAAAGTTTTAATTTAAATAATCGTATCGTACTTTAAATTTTGTTATCCTTCAATTCTCTTTTATTTTAATTTTGTCTAGAAGTATGCAAATACATTGTATCTTTAAGAAGATGCTACAGACGTCGAAAGATATGGAAAAAGAACAGTGTGTCTACTAAGAAAGCCCTTGATTTAATTGAAACTATATAAGATTTTGGATATTCAAAGGAATTATAACTCTATTTCTGGCCAAATTTTCAAGGTATAATTTAGCCTGCGAAGAGTGGCCTTTATTGCATTCAATCCGTGGTTAGAAATCAGTGGATATGATTGATTTTACAGTCCGTTAACTGTGTGTGGAAATTGTCTTTCCACATCAGATATAAGAAGGAAGATATAGAAAAATGGACAGTTAGTGCCTATTTATTTAATTTCCTGATAAAAACTTTTTTTTGGCTGTGAGTTTAATGGTTAGTTAAGTACTCTCAACATGCTTGTAAGCAATAGGTTGGCTCAAAATTTATTATTTGGAAAGTTAAGTTGTGAGACAGTTTAGTTGATAATCTTTTGACAACTTCCACACACATTAAACTTATGAGACTTATGATTATTTATATGGACTTAACTTTTAGTTCATATAAATAAGTTTTGCGTTAGTTTCAGAGGATTCAGTAAGCTATATAATTCTGTTTTTATATATGTCATAGACGTCAATTAACATAACTTTATTAAAATTACTATTTATACTGATCATTACTTCTGTTACTTAAATCTGAGTCCCTGTTACCTTGGTACTTTTCTAACTTATCAGTTCTTTAAACTATTGAATTAAGTAAAGCTTAAGCTTCAAGAAGAGTTCTTTACTCGATAAAAACGTATTTCAAAGCAAGTGGTAGTTCTAGCGCTAAACATGAACTTGCGAAATACACCAAGAGAATTAAAAGCATTAAATAATATTTGTTTAAAATTACTTTACCTGTGGCTAACAGGAAATGTAGCCTGTCCCTGATAGCAAGTAATAAAACCCTTACAAAGGATAAAAGTATACAACTCAAACACAATGATAACACTGAAGGTAGTTTGACAAACCAATAGACAAATAAACCATTTATGTTTGGGTAATTTGAGCAACTCTTACCTCACAGGGCGCATAATGGAAATAATGTACCGTTTTTGCGAATTAACTTTGAAGGTTTTCTGTTAATTAATCAGTTATTTTGCCTCCACCTCTTTTTTCGTTGGCTCCCACTAGGATGCAAATTAGTTAGTATATATGTTAATGACAACGTGTAAAAAACAGACATTCTAAAGAGTGTGATATACAGAATGTCTGGCCTTTTGGGACGCACTATGAAATATCCGGATTATTTTAAATGTAATATAAATTTATTATTTATTATGTACCTGCTTTCCCTAGACGCTGATTGTAGTACCAAAGCATTTATTGAGAAAGTTGACAAATTTTCTATTTGTTGTTGAGAGAAGAAAAAAATTAGAAAAACTAGTAGAAAATTCTGCGCGTAGTGCTGCAAAATTTATACCATCTAATATGGGAAATGAAATATATGAGAGAATTACTTAAGGATTGTAAGAACCATGATCTGCTACATATTTCCATTGTTATGAACTTGCAAATTTTATAATATACATTTGGAACAGAAAAAGTAAAAAAAGTTAAAAAAAAAACAGTGAAAACCAAAGTTAATCTTTTTTTTATTTAAAGCTCCAAACAGAACTTGTCAAGGGAAAAGTGTTCTGAAGCTTTAAAGTCAATTAACTGAAAAACAAAAAACGAGTTTCATTCCGATCAACTCACTGAGACCTCTATCGTCAATTAGCATAATGGTTACTAATTCTAAAAAAGTTTTTATATACATATCTTCAAAAAATCTATACATATTTGAGGCATAATGCCGAAATAAAACATTTTTCAATTTTTTTACTTTTTTTGTTCCAAATGTATATTATAAAATTTGCAAGTTCATAAAAATGGAAATAGGTAGGGGACCATGTTTCTTACAATCCTTAAGTAATTCTCTCATATATTTTATTTCCCATATTAAATACCAAAGCATTATATAGAGTAATAAATGCTATTTATACAAGGTATCAAAAATAAGTCAAGAAAAGATGTTAACTGATTATGCTGTCATGAAGAATTCGATAACACTAACACCTTCTTTAACATTATAAATAAGTTCCCTCTAATATCATGTCATAGCGATTCAACAGCAATAGTCTCTTGGTTTCTTTTCAGTAGTCATTTTGCCCTTTTCCTCACTAACTTGTGGAAAGTAGTTTTCTGTAGTCTTCTGGTAAAAAATTTTCGTATGATACGAAAATACTTTTTTTTCCTTCAGCATTGTTTCGCAATTCAGAGAGTTCATCGTAGAATCAATCATCTTCAACATGTTAATATGCCATGATTTCTTCTGAAACACTACACCTTGCTCTTCCATTTTCTTACAGCACGATATAGGCTAAAGGTTTTGTTGAACAATTTCAAAGTAACGTATTTTGTCACTTCTGGAACGCAAATAAGAGAATCTCAGCCTGAATAGAATATCGAAAGCCACGTACACTGCTGAAAAAAAAAGAGGAGGCACAGTTCCTATATCTCTCGTTTTACTCTGCCGATTGACGAAATTCAACTTGAAGAAACTTGAGTCATGAACATTGCGAAAGCGCGACTTAGGATATGTATTAGATTTATATATAACATTGTTCTAATATAGGTATTTTGACACAAAATCGCCTTTTTTCTGAAATGACATGCCAATTGTTTTTCCACATTTCTATTCTACGACTCAAATTATGCCAAACTCCCAAGTTTTGTAAAAATCGCGCGAGTGGTTTTTAAAAAATCAGCTCTCAAAATTTTAGCTCCTCAATGTTAATTATATGTGTTATATATTTGTTAATATCTTCTTTTTTTATTAAACTTATATGATTCTTCCTCTACCATTTGGAAATTTAGGTTCCTTCGAAATAAAATCCTTTCGCTGATTTTTTATGACTTCATGGCTGAACTATTTTTACTTAAATTTCACATACTATTGTCTAAAATTTTGTTACTTTAGTTGTTCTATATTCAGTAAAAATATATTAAGAAAACTTAAATACATATTAAAATTTACATTTATTAAATTTTATATTCCTTCTAATATTTGATTATAACATCATATTGAGAATATTTTAATTTTTATGGAAAATGTAATAATTGAATGAATAAAATATGACGTTGTAGTTATTTTGTATAATATTTCAAATAAACAAGTGCATAAATTTTAGTAAATCAAAATATAACCAATTAAATATCTATGCTTTGCACTTAATAAGCAACATAATGCAAAACTTCTAACTGCATTTACAAAGCATGGATTACACGCATGTTCTACAGCATTGTTAAAATATTCCACAATTTTGTGTTAGCAATTTATCCCTTCTCTTAGGTGATCAGTTGCTTAAGTTTTTTATTATTATTATTATTTCGAAGGACGAGACATAAGTTTGTTCAACCTAGAAACTCACAGCTTGCGTATGTTTTGATTTATAAGCACAGATTATAAGAATAAAGCAAACGAAGTAGTTACGCCGCTGATTGTAAAAAGGCTGAGAGCAACTGTTGTTGCCATTCGAGGAAAAAATAATATAACCGTACAGAGAAGAAAAACTAAAAAGGATTTGTCGGCTGACGTGTGCGAAAAAACGCTTGGAAAGCATAATGTGTATGGCGAAAAATCTTTGCAAAATGTGTAATGTAAGCCACCGCAATTTAAAAATTTCTTTACATCTACATCTAAAGAATGTACTTTACATCTACTTATATTAGTCTTTATTTTTGAAAGAAAAGGAACTTTCGAACTTTTGAAGAAAATTTACAAATTTCAACCTCCTCTTGTCCCTTAAGTTATTGTAAGTTTACTCTATGTATTTCAACCTACGTGAATTATTCCAATTAAGTGCACATAATTGATTATTTAAAACTCTGTGATGTTATTAATATCAACGATTTTGTTAGTTACGAATATAAGTCACAATAAATATTGAACACCTTTTACTAAGGCAGTAATATCAGCTTCCGTTGAGGATACAGTTATACCTTTTTGCTTTTTACATTATAGTATGTGATTATCATTTAACATGCCTGCATAGCCAAAACTTAATTCTTTGTCATCAGGATTTCAATCTGCATCCTTCCTTTCAATCCCCTCAATCTGAATCTACGTACATAGACTAATGAGAAATCTTATTGCACTTTCAATACACTAAGTTCACCTTATCTGTTCCTTTAAAATATTAAAGAATTCACTTAAGAGAACACATTGCAGTATTAGTAGGATTTTTTGGAACTGAATTAAACGATTAACTGTATATGAATTATTTGGTCTAGTCATATAAGCTTGATACATTAAGGAACAAACAAAATTCGCGTTGAAGTTCTTCACAAGTAGATTTCTCGTCGAAATCAACTGGTATAGATTTAGGCTCCATTGGAGTACAACACGCTTTGCAATCCAACACGTTAAACTTTTTTAGCAACCGCAATATATAAGACTCTTAATCTAAGGATTATGCATTTTGCGTAAATAATATTCGCATTTCTAGGAATTTAGAAACTTTTCCAAAGAGCAAAAATCACCTTCAAAATACCCTTTTGGAGAGTAAAAATACAAGGCTCGTTCTTTAATTGTTTGAAATCTAGTTTTACTATGAGAAAAATTTTCATGCCGCTATCTTGGTGCCTCCTTCGTATAAACACTTTGTAGCGATTTATATTTATTTTAAATAACCAGTTCATTTTAATCTTAAGTTACTTTCCTATAAGCCTTCATTCCCCTAATTGTCAGAGCCAGAATATTTAAATTTGATAGCGCACGTAAGAAATGCAAGTTCTACTAGTGGAAGAATAAGTTAAATATCGACGTTCCAGTAAAGAAAGAGAGAGTCCGGGAAATTGCCGTGCCTGCTTATACGCAAACTTCTGTTTAGCAGTTACTGCTGGTTGATGTGGCTTAATCGCTGTTATCTTGCTGCCAATAGACTCATTTGCGCGCTGTAGGCTACAGGATTATATGAGCCCTGTAGGGGTAATTCTACTATTTGTGAATATCTCTTATTTTAAGTTTGATTCTACTGTTTTAGTTACAGCCCAAGTTGAGGCGTAGTATGTTAGCGTCAAGTTTACGCATTGTAAATAAGTTAAAGAGTTCAATAAAGGGCAGTTTTAACCCTTCGTCAGTGCAATCACTATTTCTCAAAATTCTACACAACAGAAGAAGAGTAGAAAGTTACAAGTTTTTAAGTTTGCATTTTCTATCACTGTTGTCATCATGGCCTTATGGCTGATCCATAAATAACTTCTTTTAAATCAATATTTAAGAAAGCGATTTTGATATCCAAGATAAAAACATATAAATTTTTTTGAAGTATAATTACCAGAATAAAACTTAAGGCAGCCATATTAATGACATGTAAACAAGTATTGTTCTATTCAACACCTTTTTGTTGCATGAAGCCACAAATCGAGTTTTGTGCTTGCCGTGTCACTTTTGTCATAAACTCCACTTCTATGACATCGACCTATTCTCAGGTGGTAGCTCTTCTAAAGTCCAAATAGTGTTGCACTTGATGTTCTGAAAATCTTTATCTATGGCTTTCTTCCATAGCATTTGTTTATCGTCTTGTAACATAGATATACCTTCATATGACAACGTTTAGTTAGTAATCATGGATTCGTGTTCGGCTCATTATTTCTCACTGGTGGTTTCCTCTTTCTCGAAGGTCTTCAGTTTTCCATTTTCCAATTTCTCAGTATGTTTCACATCGCTTATACTTTGATATATCTTTGATAATCTGTATCTTCTATCTCAAAATCTTCAATTTCTGTTTCAAAAAATTAAAATTCCAGGAAATAAACTTTCTATAACAAATGTCTTCAAATGTCCTACTTTGAATCTGACGTTTCTGGATCATACGATGCATTTTAAACATTAAACATCCCCCATCTTAGAATATCGAACGAGTATAATTTTCTCTGTCTTGCGACCTAATGTTCTTAGATGACACACACATATAAACATATAAGCATCACAACCAAACACGCAAATATTTTTCAAATAAGTTCTTTATCATGTTTTACGATATACAGCATACAATTCTGAATAAAACTGTTATGAATTCTATTATGAAGATAAGATGCAGTTAATACGGCAGCTCCCCAAAAATACATTGGAAGCAGGGTTCGGCTAGCTAATGTAACGACGTATATGAATACGATTAACGATGTATAAGAATGAATTGGATCAATTATAACACCATTTACTAACAAATTCAACTATTTCACTGCTTAATATTTCTCTGGTATTATCATATTTCATTTTTCTCACGGAAGGATTTTATTTACCGGTCGCTTCTCTTTTTTAGCAAACTAACTTCAGTAATGCTTGAAAATTCATATGTGGTCATAAAATAATTCTCTCCTTTTTGTGCAGTCAGCATAATTACAGAATGCGTATTGTAATCATCACTCTGTCCTTCTTAGCCTTAGCCCTTTCCCATCGGCGAAACACCCTGTTTAACATAAGTACAAATTTCACAGAATGATTACAAGTTTAGAAGTCCTAGTTGTCTGGAGCAGTGAACAAGTCTACAATGCCACAAATTAATTATACTGTCTTTGCTAGAAATAAAACTTCATACCCAGGCACAAAATCACTCATTTATTGGTCTCGATTATGACAAAAATAAAAACAAACGTTATAGTTTTTGTTAAGAATGAATGTTTTTTTAATTCTTAAAAATCACACTAAAATCCTCCGCTTCAGTATTTCGTACTGAAATTAGTTCACCATTCAGATATGGCACAAAAAATGCAGTTTTAGAAATATTCGAAGAACATTGTTTTTTTTTTTTTTTTTTTTTTTTTTTTTTTTTTTTTTTTTTTTTTATATTTTGTGATTAAGAAAAAGAAAAAAATTTTTTTTTTTTTTTTTTTTTTTTTTTTTTTTTTTTTTTTTTTTTCAGAAATCTGGAAATCTGGTATATTTCACATTTAAAGCAGGCGAACGGGAAGCACATTTCACCCTTCCTGACTTGGAAATAAAGGAAGACCATTCTTTACATGTGAGAAGCTGCTCCAGAGTCAATAATACCAGAGTTTTACCCACATTTCTTTTGCCGACTTCCCCTCCAGTGACGCCAGATCTTAATCCTTCAACATTGATATCAGAAGCGCATAAGGTTTCTTGCTTTTAACCACTTCAGAATCCTTTGCTGAGTCTGGCTTTTTTCCTAAAAATCAGTCTTGGTGCCTAACACTGTCTCAACACGCCGACTACAAGCAGTATACTTTGTTCCACCGTAGGGAACGACGGCCAGATCGGTCTTTATTCCTATCCATTCCTCACAGAAAATAACTCTCGAGAAATGTGGTTTTAGTATATGTATACAGTTAAGCTTCTTGATAGCAACCACGCTGTGTTATTAAGAGGTAAATAACTGAAAGTTTCCGTTGTACCAAAAATAAAGGTTTATTTAAATTATGCATAGAAAAGCTACGAAAACAGCTTGAAAGATTTGGTGCAATAAAAATAGCAACTACTGCTGCTATAAGTTCAGCTTTGTTCACAGCTAAACTAATTGCGTCCTTATTTATATATACGCAGCTCACCGTATCCACCAGTCAATCTCTCGGACTCGGTGATGAGTTATACATGTTTTATATATTACTTTATGAAATAATATTATGAACATGAAAATATTGGATGTGCGATTCTCTCCACAAAAGGTACTCAACAATTTAAAATTTTGGATCGCTTAAAAGATTTAGAATAAACTCAGAACAAACACGTTTAATAAAACACATAAAAAACTTAAAATAAACATTATCTCTTATCAAATATATAACTATCTCTGCCTCAGACTTTGTTACTGCAGATCTTTTATTTCAAACTTAATTCTTTTCATTTAGCTTCTTTCGATCTTTGGTCTTGGAAGAAAGCATATGACACCCTGATAATTGTAATGGTTGGTAGATTCCGATTCAATATTGTTACGCCTGGTTTCGGATTCCGGAAAAGGCAAGGATATTTTTAAACGTGTAGTATGTTTGCAGCATAGGGGTATTTAAAATTTCATCGAACCGGAAGTTCCTTTGAGAAACTGGTAGTTGGGAAAGAGAGATACGAAATCTTCAAATTCCATTCCAAAGAATGTTTTCGATTATAACTGAGATGGAGCTG
Organism: Stegodyphus mimosarum; assembly: GCA_000611955.2. Taxonomy (NCBI): domain Eukaryota; kingdom Metazoa; phylum Arthropoda; class Arachnida; order Araneae; family Eresidae; genus Stegodyphus; species Stegodyphus mimosarum. The sequence goes on from KK121030.1 coordinate 408,421, forward strand.
GGCAAATCGTACTGTCACCTATGGTATGCCCAGCGTATTAGTCAATGACAGACGTTTTTTTTCTTTTGGTCATGATAAGTTTGTCGACCTGATCTAATCAGACATTTCAAGATCAGAAAGATAAGCATCAAAACAATAGAAGAATGATTTTTTTTCTAATATTCCTAATTATGACATTCACAATCATTTGGATTAAGAAATTCTAACAATAATCCATTATTTAAAAAATTGAAGAATTAAAGCATCAACTATGGAAAATAACATTTTGATATTAACAATAATGTGTGTTTATTATAAGCATTAATTTCGTTTTCTTTTTTTCTGTCAAAAAGTATAATTTAATATCGAAATAAGAATATTACTTAATGCTTAAAATTTTCTTCTTAATTATAATAAGTAATATCATGCTCTAGAAAAGACTTTTCTTGAAATAGTCATGCTTAAATACGAAAATCTATTATCCGACCGCATTCTAGACCTACTCAGTTCGAGTAAACAAACTCTACTGGATAATTTTTTCTTTAAGCTTAGACTGCTTCGTTAATAAGAAGAAATGGATACATCACACTGAACTTCAGAACTGTAAGTAAAATAACTGATAGCAATAATTTTATATATTCTGCGAGAAATGAAGTTTACTTAGATGCAGAAATATTATGTTCAAAATAAATGCAGTGTTTCTCTAACACACGCTAGTCCCTAAAAATTTAATTACAGCCAAAATAATGAAAATTAAGGAAGCTATGCTTTATAACTCCGAATCTTGAGGTATATAAGTGCAGAACTGCAGTCTGTATAAATTTCGGTATTTTTAAAAGCCTTTTACTGGAACATTCTGTGCCAAACGTTCAACATTTGAATTTTGTTTCAAATTCATGAAGATTCTCGTTTCTGAAACAAATATCACTTTAAAATCTCAGTTTAGCACAATTACCTTTTTTTTTTGGCAGCAGATAGCCGTCAAAAATAAATTAGGAATAAAGATAAGGATGAATGTAAAATAAAATTGCGTTACATCAGATTTAGATTAGCAAAAAAACAATTCCATATCGTTTATCACTAATTCATAATCTTTCGCAGACAGTTAGTTTCTCAAGCTGAAGTCACTTGCCATGAAAATCAAAAGAAAGCACGAAACTGAAATTTAAAAAAAAAATAGAAGAGTTATTTGCCGCAGGATATCGTGAAGAATTCCTTTCTAAATTCAATGCCGCACATAGCTTGCATAATAAATTGCTTACTTGCATTTTTCCTCATTGCCATCTGTTTCTATAACGCAGTCCACCACGAGACCATTCCACTGATGCCCGAATAGCTGTTGTTCGTACCTAGACAAATTATAATGTGCGATTGGATGAAGAGGTACCTAGAAAAAATAAATTAAATTCCATAATATTTTTTCCAAAAATTACATTTTAAAACATGCGAATCTGTGATGTATATATAATCATTAATAATCCAAGATAATTATATACCGTTCTGTGATTTGACGATGTCTTACTGCTATAGTCTATTCCCTCAATATGGGAACTTCAAGGTTATTTTCTGCCATCCCATTTGATTCATAAGCATGGGAATAACAGATGAGGAAAAATGGTAGAGCCGCTTAATTCCCCCCCTTCATTTTAGTTTAACAAATTTCACTTCATAAAAGCGCGCGAATGAAAGCTAACTTGAAACTAAAGTCTCAAATGAAATGCAGAAAATAAATACTATGCGATGATGATAACATGAGTTGCTATCGTAAATGGTGCGAGGCTGATATGGGCCTGGAAATGCCTATTTTAAAGTAACAGACTATAATAATCTAATTACTATAAGAGATCCATTTATTTTAAAAACACTATACATTCAAAGGTATTGCACATACGGATATGAGTGATATATGAAAATAACGGCAAACTCGCCACGTTTTCTAAGCACTCTGTACGACAGTGGTAGTTGCAGTAATTCCTTATAACCAAGCATAAAATTGAGATTTCTTAATAATTAACCTTCCGTTACTTTTCAGTGAAATGGCATTCTGTCATCCAGAAAGTTAATGAATCTTCAATGACTCTATTCACTGACTTAATTTACTTGGAGTTTTTATTTTCCCTTTAATGTACCATTTTTTTAAAGGTCAAATCTAGGCTTGTAATGCTTTCCTCCCTCCTTACAGCATTCTTTCGTAGCGTAATTCGAAAGCACGTCAGGATAACAATCGGAAGTTCCCGAGCTCGCATGCCGGCGAGGACGTTGCATATTTTTCACTTCTCCTGCTCCGAAAGAAAAAAGCGTAATGGTTCTACGTTTGGCAACCGAACTAAAAGGTCGTGGACGATAATTCGTCCCCCCAGCATCTGGCCACTGGGTTCCGTTCTCCACAGTCGCCCTTTAAAGAGTGGGAAACTGTAAGATCTGTCTGGCTCTTTACGGCGTGCCTCCATGGTGTAATTGAAAAGCGCATCAGGCTAGCAGTCGGAAGGTTCTGGAGTTCGTATGCCGGCGCTGCATATTTTCAAGTCTTCTACATCGAAATAAAAATCTTAATTATTCTATAGACTCCGTGTGAGCAGTGATAAAGCCAGAGATATAGGAAATAATCGTGCTCAATCATCTAACCGTTATTAACATTTCATTTTGAATTTATCAAACTCTTTTAAGTCGCTACCTTTTAAACGGAAAAAATAAAAATTATACTAAAAAATAGATTACATTTTAATTTTTCCTGCACTTAATGTAGGTCTTCTGTTCTTTACATCTGTTTCGATCTGATTAAGAATGCAATGAATGTAATATTTTCTTTCTTTGGTGCGTGCGTGCATTTAGAAAACTTATTCGAGAAATAAGCTGATGCGTATAGGTTAATTCAAATTGTAAATATGTTTACAATGTCTTCTGGATGGTTTGAATGTTTATTTGAAGCGGGCGAAGTACACGAGGATTAATAGTATTTGTATAAGGCGAATGATTCCTTTGTAGAGGACTTTCCATGGGAAAATGGCTCGCATTCATCTTACACATGCAGAAACCACAAAAATCAACCGTGCATCCTGGTTTCTCTTGAATTCGAATCCAGAACGAACTTAGAGTATTCAGCAGTCTTTAACCGCTCGGCCACTGGTGAGATCAATGGCTTTTAGTATTTCGGACAATGCATAGCACAGAATTGATAGGCGAATCGTTGTATTTAAAAACGAGATAAAATTGTATATAGTGCGTTCTAAAGGTCCCTATTACTGTAAATTTCTGCAAATATTTTAATTCATCTGATTGTCTTACTGTTTTTGTATATTGTTGTAATATTATGTATTATATTGCTTAGTTATGTGCTTATTTGTGCTTTCAGGATGATAATTTTAGCGTTTATTTTGTGTATAATTGAATTAACACCGCATGTTTTGTATATAAATGTTTATTTTTTATACAAAATTGTAAATCATTCAATTCATAATCCAATATCATTTAAATTATTAAAATACCTCAAGAGTGCAAAATATGAGTAAATACAATCCTGATGGGCCTTAGTGACAATTTTCATCAGCAAATTAGCGACGATTGTCGACTTTTCGCCAACTTAGCAATTTTCTTGAAGTTTCGGAAAAATGCATTATCGAAGCCCTAGGATTTATTTTTCCAGAAACTCTCGAAAAATATGTCCAGCTATATAAATACGGTTCGGTTCTGAGAACTAAGAGAATTGTTTCTGGTTGTAAAGAGAATTAGCTGAATTGCGTTTTAGAGTTTTTCTGTGTGTAATATCGGGAATTTACTATGACGCGCTAAGGATTATTTGCCGATTATTCGCGTTCTTTATGAGCTGTTTGCATCCATTTATTTCGCCGTGTTTCATTATTATTTATTGCAAATTGTCAATTTTTTCCTGCTCATCAGGAAAGATTCTTTAAAGGACATCTAAGGATCCGTAGTTCGCAACATTGTACAACCTTCATTATAACTGCTAGCAAGTTATTAATAATAACCAAGTGTGTTCATTAATGCAATTTAAATGAACTCACCCGACTATTTATCAAAATGCATGCTTTTCAAATGTGGCAAGAACAAAATCCTCCCATTCTGCATGTTGCAGATAATCGTCATTTGTGTGAGTTATTGGCTGGTTGGGCTCATCTGAAAACATAAACTTAAGCCTTAATATAGAAATTGAAAAGTTTCTAGATTAGATCAACATACTTCAAAACGTCGATATATGCCTTCATCCTACAGTTTGCTTCCGAAAGTTGGACTATATAGCTTAATCTATACGTTCTTAGAAAGATAGAATATAATCGATAATGGCACATACGGCTCAGCTTATTATTTACAAACGTCCTATTATTTACACACTAAGCTCAGCTTATTATTAAATTGAAAGACGTAGTTCCAAAATTTCATCTCTATAGGAAACTGTAAGCTTCCTATATCCCTATACATTTAAATGGAGAAGACCAGGGATAACTGGCTGACAGTATGTTAATGGCATTTTAGTAGACTGAAGCTTCAATAGAAATTTGAACATTATTACTATCTATAACAGAGAATGGCTAAACGTCATTATCATAGAGGTCGCATGGTAGATTCGCTTAAAGTTAGAGAGCCCCTATATTCATATTGTTTCAAACATAACACGACAAGCTTTGAATAGAAAAAAACTTTTGAAGTAAATTCACTTTGAGAGACGTTCGTAATTTTTATGTGATTAACATGGTTACGTGTGAATATAAATAAGCAAGTCTTACTTTTTCAGATCTGTGTTCAGAAAAGTAAGTCCTTATAAAATATAAATTTGAAACTACTGTTCTATGCAACTGAGCTTCCTTCTTTCAGATAGAAAAAACAAATATTTTTTCTGGTTTTCTGTACCTCGCTCTTTAAAATTTTTGTTTAGTTTTAGTAGAAGTAAACTGAAATCAGAAGAATATGTATTGGTTTTTATTAACACAGTTATGTAAATAATTTTCCGTTTGAGTGAACTTTAAATTATTAATTTAAAAAACTGGTTATTTGATCTGGTTATTTGTAACTGGTTATTTGATCAATATGGTATTAATTAATTAATTAAGAAAAGCAGAAGGAAATTTTTTAATTTGTACTATAAAATAGTGTTTCATGGTGCAAATTTATATTTAAAAAGTAAGGATTTTCCTCCCTTTGTCCACTAATCTCTGACGCACTGAGTCCCAGAGCCACGATATAATTACTACTTACATATCGAGTATCTAAATTTCTTGAAAATGTGCCCCAAGAGATAAATAACTATATCTGTTCTTCATATTCTGTGAAAGTCCCCTGATATTTCACCAGTGAATTATTATATATTTGTAGTGATAAAAAAGAACACTTTCAAAACACAAACCTAATGCTGAGTACGCTATAGAATGCAGTAGGAAAAGGATTGCCTAAAATAGTACTGCTAATTATAAGAAATGTCCCTTTTGCCTCGAAAATCAAAATTTAGATTGATAGCCCAACAAATGGAAAGTTTAAAAAATAAGCTTTTTTATTCGAATAATATTTATCATGCAGAAAATTCCTTCTAAATATATTTTAAACAGCCTCTGTCCATTACTAAAAATGTTGCCTTACCTGTTTCTTGGTATCATTAACTAGACGACAATATTCCGGGTATAATTCGCAGAAATTTTTCCTTGTTTCAACGCTTCCACATCTTTCCGGGTATCTCGCACAGTAAGGGGTGGAACGAATTCTGAAATGAATTCACAACAGTTTTAGAAGACGATAAAAGGTGCTTAGCCGAAGCAAAAAAAAAAAAAAAAAAAAAAAACGGGGGACTTTAAATCTGAAAAGCCAGTCATTTTCAAGTTTTTAACATACTTTTTTCTTTTATTATTACTTAAACTTGAATGCATATTTTATAAGTTAAACTAATAATTTCAAGACACTTGCCTACAAAAATAGTAGTCTGTAAAGGCTATATGTATCCTGGGCATGACCTGTTCATAGCAGATGAAATACCTACTTTCATTGGTAGATTCTACCAATTAAAATTTAAATTCCCAATTAAAATAAAAATGTTTAAGGATTTTACGGAAAGTAATTAAACATCAAAAAGTAAAGGAGTACAAAATTTTTAAAAATTATTAATAAAACGTACTTTTACATCTTACGAAAATTTCTGTCGTTATATAAGAAAAGCTTTTTTTTTCAATCTGAGAAAGTGAAGAAAAAGTAGCCAAGTGCCACAGTGTCAAACTTAAAATTTTAGCTCTTTAATTATTAGAACTGGAAATTATTTCATTTAGACGATTTAAATAAAATATAATAAGTCAATTGAAAAAGTATCCCTCTTTCAAATAACAAGTCAAATAGATCAAATGAATATCTTTTTATTTGTAATCAATTTTAGACTTAAATGAGATTGAAACTGGTTTGCTAAGAAAAGGTTTATCCATTGAATAACGATTAAAACGATTTCTAACGGCTTGTGTTTGCAAACGTCCTTATTAAGTAAATTCTTATCTATTTAGATGTTTATTATTTTTCTGCAGATATTAGCTATGAACCGTAAATATAATGTTTCTAATTACAAATTATGCATCTTGTTTCCATGTCAGTTTTTCCAATCAAGAGAGCTCTTTAATGATTAGGAAAACTCTAATTATAAATTTCACATACCTCTAATCATGTTTTCATCTGGAGACGTTCTAAGATGACAGTTACAGTTTTAAGAAAGAAAAAAGCATATTTATGAAGTAATGAAGCTTCATGCCAATAATCATATCAGTGTCTTGACCTTAGCTGATATAGGCTTTCAAATCTATACATGTAAAATCTAAATACAGTAGAATTCCGATAAAGAATAAATGTTTGTGAACTGAGGTTTCTTGGATGTAAAGAAACAAAATTTCGGTTTTCAGGAAATTCAGCATAACAAATTGAACAGCACCTTTTCTTGTGTATATGAACATATATGTACCATCTAGTATGGGAAATGAAATACATGAGAGAATTACTTAAGGATTGTAAGAACCATGATACCCTACCTATTTTCATTTTTATGAATTTGTCAACTTTCTCAGTCCCGGAGAAGGCATGGATGTTTGTAAATGTGTAGTGTCGGTGCGGCATGGTGGCACTCTAAATATAGGCTAGCCTATTTTAGGGTCCGAAAGCTTTGGTAGAAAGGGAGAGGAGGGGGAGACCCTCGATGCTCTTCATCAAAATTGGGGGCGGAACTGTGCCAAATCGAACTGTCACCTATTAGGTGCTCAAGGCTGTTGCCAATGACAGGCGTAATGTAGCGCTCCTTGCCACGAAGAATTTCGTGGGCTTGGGCTGACTACATCTGACAAGTGAGCATAAGCAACAACAACATGAGTTCCAATTTAAATGTAGACTGCGAAAAAAAGGGGGGGGACAGTTCTATAACTCCCGTTCTACTGGGCCGATTGACGAAATTCAACTTGCGTTTTTCACGTCTCGAAAGCGCGACTTAAGATATGTATTAAATTTACATATAGCATTGTTCTAATAAAGGTATTTTGACACAAAATCGAACTTTTTCTGAAATAGCATGCCAATTTTTCGGATATTTCGATTCTACGACTCAAATTATGCCAAATTGACAAGTTCTGTAAAAACCGCACGAGTAGTTTTCAAAAAATTAGCTCTCAAAATTTTAGCTCCTCAGTGTTAATTGAATATGGTATATATTTATTAGCGTCTCTTTTTTCATTAAACTTACTTGATTCTTCCTTTCATACTTCGAAATTTAGGTCCATTTCAAAAAAAAAATCCGCTTCTTTTTTATGATTTATTTTTAAAATTTGTATTTTTAAATAATTTTTATCAGTTTTCTTAAAAAAAAACTTGAATTTTCACCTATAACGTTTTTACCATCACCTTAAAGTAGGTGCATTTCTAAGCAAATCTGAAAAAATTAGAGTTCTTTATTCAAACTTTCCTGAGATATACCTGAATTTACATTTTGGCGCGTCTTTAAATTTGGCGTATTTATTATAAGCGATAATAACGAAAATGTGGTTTACGCACTCTGTTAAAATTATTTGAAAGTAGGAAAGATGACGTTTTTCCGGTCGGGAAAAATGAAGAAAAGGAAAGGAAAATAGGTTGCTATAAATTAAGAAGTCCGCCAAGTTAATTATTCTTGGCTTAAACTGAAAAAAATCCGCCAATACAAATTTTTAAGTTTCTCTATAAATCTCTCACCAAAAATTACAAAATTTAATATCTAGACATAATTTGAGATATAGAATAGAAATATAAAAGAAAATTGGTATGTTATTTCAGAAAAAGTCCGATTTTTTGTCAAAATACCTATGTTGGGACAATGCTATATAAAAATCTAGTATATATTTTAAGTCGCGCTTTTGAGACATGAGACACTCAATTTAAATCTCGTCAATCGGCCCAGTAGAACGGGAGATATAGAACTGTCCCTTTATTAATGCGTATTTAACCGATTTTGCTCGAAGGCCATTCTACAAAACGTTTGTTATATCTCTGAATTTATGTGATTTTTTTTTGTTAGATTGCACACTCACTTAAATATAATCATCACAAAAATGATATATAATTCATTATTTTGTGAAACTTATGAAAAAACATTCAAAATTTCAGATGGAAATTGAGAAAATCATCAGTTATCACTGATAAGAAAATTATGACGATAAAAACATGTTTTTGCCTTTATGTCATATATACTAACTATAAGCATACATTGAAGAAGTAGAATTGGAAAAAACTGATTCATAGTAATATATGGTCAAATGTGTTAGTCAAAACTCAAAAATGTTTAAAGAAACACGGGTTTTTGAAGGAAAAATTATATAATTCAAATTCTATAAGGTTTAACTCCAGTTCTATATCATACAGAATAATCTACAAAGTCTGTATAAAAATTTTAAATGATTCTATGAAGAATTATCATGGCCGCTGTGAACATAAATCATAAAATAATAAACCAAAAATCGTATTTTAAGTTTTCAGACCAAAGCTACATGGCATAGTATATACCCAACTATTCGCATTGCCAAACGGAAATGAGAAAACACATAAAATGCTTTGCTAGATCCGCGGACATAGTGAAATGCTTAAAATTAAAAAATTTTAAAAATAACATAGCGGAAAATTACGTCATTAAATTGCTGTTTAAACTTTGACTTCCGGTGTAGCAGACAGTAACTTCCGGTTTGTCGTCTCTCCGAAAAATTAGTGTATCTTTACTTCCAATCAATGTATCAAGAAAAGAAAAGTTTTTGATAGCTAAGAATGTGACCTTCGAAAATGTTAAATATAAAAACAAAACAGATTTTGAGCCGAAATCTGCGTTTGAACAAGGTCGGTTACCTTTTAGTAAAGATAAGAACTTAATGTAATGTAGGTAGTTAAAAATAAGATTATGTATTTAGTTTTGGGACCCAAGTAAATAAAAGTTAGTTTTTAAATAGAAAAGTGCTGACAATTAAAAAGTAACCTCTCTGTTTTATTTTTAATTTTATTAGCCCAGAAGGCTAGCCTGGAAACATGATTTTGTGTTGTTTTCCTTTAATGCGTTATTTCACTTATCATTCGAATCTGTTGCCATTCAGAAAAAATTAAGATATTATTCTTTCATGTTAAATCTGTCTGTTATTAATTAACAAACTAAACTGCTTAAAAACAACAGATGCAGTTCTTAGAAATATTATTTTCTTATTTTTTTAATCTGATTGATTTCAATAAAAATGTATATAAGTATATAATTAAAGACATTCAGCATTTTTATGGAATTGCATTGCACATTTTTCAACTTTAAAAATATACAGAAGATGTATAACGATTTCATATTAGTCTAAATGCATGTTGATTTAACATCTTATAAAATGTTTGGCTATTCTACCTGGGCCATGTTTATTGAAAATTGATTACATTAAAGAAGCTCTTTTGGGCAATCATTAAAATTTTAAAAACTTTCAAATTTTATTTTCAATGTGTTATGTTTTATGGAACTAAAATTATTTTTAACACTATATTCTTATTAAAAATGAAATATAAAAGTGAAAAGTAAAATTTCTATACTTTTTGTTTCAGTAAATTCAGTGTGCTTTAAACTTGGACTAAGTAACATGATAAAGGGCGTTTGATTATCACAAATGCATTCCTTGTGATATATTTATGCGATTATCACATAAGGTATTTCTCCCGAGTTCTTAACATGCCTTCGTGGTGTAATGGCCAACACACTCGGCGCGTATTCAAGAGGTCCGAGACTCGACTCCCGGCGAGGGCATTGCTCATTTGACATGTCTCCTGCTTCCAAAAATCCTAATTTTTCTACAGTGGCGCCCGAAATAAAAGAGGTGGTGAATAATGATTCTCCACTACCAGGATGTGGCGATTGGGTCCCCCAATCTACAATCGGCCTTTAAAAGGGGGAGTAAATTGTAGAGACATTAGGTTATTTAGAAGCAGAAAAGAGGAAAAATGAGCAATGCTCTCACCGGGAATCGAACCACGGACTTCTCGGTTACGCATCGAACGTGCTGACCACTACACCACGAAGGCATGCGAAGAAGGCGGGAGAAATACCTTATATAGTCCCCCTTTTAAAGGGCGACTGGGTTTAGGGGACCCAATCGCCAAATCCTAATGGTGGAGAATCATCATCCACCACCTGTTTTAGTTCGGCCACTTGTAGCGACATTAGGTTATATCGGAAGCAGGAGCGAGGAAAAATGAGCAACGCCTTCGCCCGGACTCAAGCGACGGACCTCTGGAATACGCGCCCAGCGTGCTGACGCTACAACACGAAGGCATGCGAAGAATGCGGGAAAAATATAAGGTATTTCTTCCGCCTTTTTTTTAACATGCCTTTGTGGTATAATGGCCGGCACACTCGGCGCATATTCGAGAGGTCCGAGGTTGGAGTCCCGGCGACTGCATTGCTCATTTTTCAAGTCTCCTGCTTCCAAAAATCCTAACGTCTCTACGATTACATTATAAGGAGTCCCGAATAAATTATAATAGGGAATCTTATTTAGTTTGAAAAATATTTAGCATAGGAATTTTAACCCTGGAAAAATATCTCTGAAAAAATGCCATAGCTCGAAATGAACTGTTTAATCGACGTCATTTAGAGTTTTGTTTGAAAATTCTCCTACTGAAGTAGTAAATATAAGTTTCTGCTTGCTCCCAGGATGGCGTTATATTTCAATATAGTTTTTTAAACTCTTCCAACACTTTTTATTTTAATGCTAGGATTTGAATCAGTTTGAAACCTGATATATATATATAAGAAGTGTAAGATCTGTCAATAAACCCACTGTTATCACAAAAAATTTTAAGAGACTGCAAAATTTCTCTAAAAGAAAGCTAGCCATTTCAATACCAAAAGACTTTGGCTCAATTCCCTGTCATAGAAGTTCATTGTTAAGAGTGATTTAAATCTATGAGATTGTTTTCGTACAAGGTAGATTTTGTCAACTTTTAAATGACAGAAACATCGAAAAGCGATTAATGTTTCTTATTTAATGATCGAGTGCAAATTTAACAATCGAGATTAGAGGAAAAAGTAAATCAGCGACACAAAATATTTGATTTAGCGAAGAGACCTCCATCCATCTAATAATTTATATCAGCAGTAAGAAGTACCGACTCTAAGAGAATAAGAATCCTTTTTTTTAGTACTATATTTCTTTTGCGCCCATAAATCCTTATCGCTTGGCATACAGTCCTTATTTGTTAGTATATATCATCTAAGTAAATAATGAGTGATATTCGCAAGAGGTATTGTGATTGGTCAATATTACCTTATGTTGGAGCCGCAGCTGCTGAAATCTTAATTCGATACTGATTCACGTTATAAGATGAAATTCGACTCAGTGGAGTTGAAAATGCATTTTCTTACTCGGAAACAACAATATATAAAAACATGATTGTGTCAGAACAAAAACTTTGTACATGAAATATTTACTATTAAATTGTTCCCGTAAGCCCAGATTATAACCCGGTGATATTGTTGCATGGGATTTTATAAAAGCGGAATTTACAGGAATACCTCCAATTCATTTGTGTTAACTAAAATAAGCTTTATTAATGGGATTATAGATATTAATTCTGACATACACTGAAAAGCATAAAGCCTGAGCGCAAAAACTGAATTTATTTATGTAATTAATAATGGTAAAAAGCAAATATTTCAAAAACCGCATGCAAAGAAATCCATTTTCTTTCCTTAAGCAATTACAATTGATTCAGTTATAGCCTTTTATACTATCATATCCTTATTATTTTATACATCATATCCTTATTATTCTTAGTTTTATTATCCTTAGTTTTTTATATCACATAATCTTCGTATTTTAACCATAATCTTCGTACCATAATCTTCGTATTTTAACAGCATATTCTTTGAGTCTTCCTGAAAATACTTAATATGCAGATACAAAACAATATCTTTCCTCGAAATAATCTGGATTCTTCAAAGTTCTCGTGGTTTATTGATTATCTGTATGAGCTGCGATCCCAACTTGTACGGATATTTGAAGTTCTGTTCTTGTTCTGTTAAAAATACAAATCAGTAAATAAATAAGAATAATGAAGAAAGAAAATGTTTAACGGAAGTAAAAGGAATTTTCGTATCCGTTGCGAACGTGAGCTCATATCCAGCATATAATTATTACTAGGCATATGCAATACAAGTAAAGGAATAATAGATCATTAACCATGCAAAAATTAGATTGGGTATGGTTAAAACTGCATATACCAGCGGTATAGAATCTTCGACGTTTTTGTATAAGGCATAGCATTTAAAGTGTTATTTAATGGCTTAAACTGATATTAAAAAATATCTCAGTATTTATGATTCTTGATACATAAATAGAATAGGAACACTGTTACTCATCTTCGATTTTACAGTTATAATCTTACTACAATAGCCTGAATATGACGATATTTTTTATCTTAAACTGATCTACTGTAAATTATACCCGTCTCATTTTTCTAGAGAATTTAAAAGAATATACCATTACCTGTTACTTACGGAATTTCCCAAGGTGTGTTATTTAAACCATACACTGAAAAGCGTAAATTGCGTATATCTGTGAGGCCATTATATTCATATGTAAACATACTCTTTTTTTCCATCTTCTCAAAAAAAACTGAAGCTTGCAGATTTTACATTACACCCAAATGGGCGTTTTTTTCATTTGCGGACTTTTTCATTTGCGGATACACGTTTCGAGAACATTTGAGCTTACGCCACTTTGGGCTAAAATTATTTACAAACAGTATAATTTTAGAATTCTCGATAAACAATCTCGCATACTGGAGATAAAAATATTTTATTCGCTACAGTGTTGCCGTTGCTCGCTTTGAAATGGCTGGGTTTTTTAATCAAAACTTCGTTAAAGTTTTATAAAATATGTAATAGACAATAAACAAATTTCAAATTCCGGCTTCCTGGTGCCCATATGTTCGGTTGGAGGTCTATATTATTCAAAATCTGATGACTCTAGGTACTTTTTTTTTCCACAGTACAAGAAGTATGCATACATTCATGCATATTTTTCATTATTTAGCTTCCTTAAATATAATGCAGGGCGATAATACTTGGTGGCAACAATCAGAAAAGTGATTCATTGCATAGAAGCAATTCAGCGCAGAATGCCTTTTCGATTGTAAGTGAAGTATGTCAAGCTTTCCAATTGCAAGAGAAGCATGTCAAAGTAAAATTTTAAATTAGTCAAAAATTTAAACTTTTGAAAAACATCCTCGAGAAGAGAGACCTATGTTACATCATTCCCAAAATAGATAGAGCTTTGTTTGAACTCTACACCAATCTAAAGTTACATATTTGCCTAATTTGTAAATTAACCTCATTGTTAATTTTTGACGTGTTTTATTTTTATCCATCAGTTTCAATCAAATATTAAATATTTTACGAATTACAAATGAGGAAATTTAATAATTCGAATTACATGGTTTATTATTTTAAGTCAATAAGGTATATTATTCAATTCTAAAAATAATAATGTAGTTAAAGCCAACAGAAATAAAAAATGCTTTTCATTACATTATTTTACAAAAATTACTTTACTGTTTAATTTGATTAAAAAAATGCTTGTCTTGTAATTTGTACAAAATTAAAAGTACTTTGCTTTTAAAACTATGTAATTTTTATTGAAATAAAGTATGATAAAAAATAATAATAATAAATATATAAATAAAGTTCTATAATATGTATCACAATAAATTCTCATTCAACTTATCAAAACAAAATTATCTACATATTCGGAGTGGTTATGATTCTATTTAATCCAGATACCTGAATATCTTCGGCACACATTCAAGCAATCTGTTGTTATGTAATTAAATCTTTTAGTAAACTTTTAACTAAGAAAATAAGGAAACTTACTCGTTTAAATTGCAAACTGTAAATGCTGGAAATTCCACTTCCTGTGTTTCTTCTACATCTAACTGCAGAAAAGAAGGATACTTGAGATACATCTCCAGGAATTTTGCGCTTTGAAGGACGAATCCTATAACCATGAGTATTTTAAAAAATAAGCGAGCTTTCGATCTCCAGAAAGAAAGTTTTCCACAAGATTTTTTCATTTCATTTGGATATCAAATACTCCATGAAAATACACTGTTGATATTATTCTCCTCCGTTGAAAGAAAAGGATGTTTGCTTTTGACATAAAATCAATTATTCTATGTAAAGCAGACTTAGTATCAATTTTCGCTCAATTGTTGACCATGGGTGCCCAACCACTGAGTGATGCACGGGTATCATTTCCAATATGGGGCTGTTAAATTGCCAGTTTGTTTATTCGCAATGATGCTCTTGTTTCACTTAATTTGGCTTATCAGTTGTTTTTGATACTTGCCTTCTAAACGTAATTCATCAGCTTTTATTTTCCTATACTTCTTTTTCTTAAATGTAGAAATGATAGAAATATTCTTAATATTTTGCTTTGTTATTCATTTATCTTACTTCTTGCACAGCTTTAAAGTTTATGCTTAAATAAAATTACATTCCTTAACATAAGCTTTCACAGGATTTACGCAGTTATCGCACAATTCTTTTCATTTATATCGATTTATTTCGCTTTCAGATAATAATTATTCTTGTACATGCTTTCTTCTGCAAACGATTTAACATAAAACCACCAATTTCACCAATTTCTGCTTATAATTTTAAGTAAAAAATATGTTCTCTTTTTCACTCATAAATTCAATAACTCAACTAAGTAGAATCAGATACCTCTTTTCAATTTCTCTCAAGCACTATCCTTCCATTTTTGCTGCAATCGATACTTCGATTGAAAAAAATAGTAATATAAGCAAATTTCAAATAATGTCTAGAGTTCATCAACACACTGAACTTTTACTAAGAAATAACAACGTATTTCAGATGACCAAACGTTTATTAGTTTAAATTATTTTTTGTGCTCTTGACGTCAAAAATGTATTGAGCCATTTGTTTTTACTCCCTCAAGTGGAGAAATAACTAAACAAAACTATTATATTCAGCATGCAGAAATTCGAAAACAATAATTTATTATTGCAGTTATTACTATTATCACATTTCATGCTCTCCTTTTCTTACTGTAATTATGTATTTCTTCTTTGTTAAATTCAGTGAGAAGTATTATCGTGATCGAATATACTAATCATGTTTGCTTCGTATATTGACAATACGTAAACATAACAGTGTACTTTCTCTTCTCCGAAACCTAATTGCAGCACTGGTAAAGCTCACTGTTCGTGACCAAACCAATAACCTTTTCGACTGATTTGTAGCATTCTCAACTTTAATAAACAGTTGCATTTCAGATAAATTTGCATTGTTATAAGCATTTGCGTTTTGGAATGATTCATTTGAATAATCGAACATTTAACAACTAGAAGGAGAAACGTATATAAACTAAATTTCAAATAAAGTGTAGAAGCTTACTGGAAGTTAATTAAAGCCAAAAGGTTGAAAATTTCTTAAACGAGAAGACCCATTTTATTAAATATTATTATAAAAGGATCTAAAATATCATTATTAAAAGTAATAGAATATTTATTATTTTTCTGATGATTCTGATCTGAACATAATCCAAATCTGATCCTCGAATTTTATCGGGATTCAAAGGAAAAGAAGAGGATGTCGTTGGCCAAGGCCTTGGACTCCTCGGGTCCTATCCAGTATTGACCTATGCGCTCCCAGCTCTGACCCATAATTGACCCAGAATAGATTGGAAGGACACATCAGAAGGTCTCCTACCCCTGCCATCAACCTCTAGCGGAAGCTTTCTGCTCAACACCTCCTTACCGCACAGACCTGTAAATTACCATACCAATCAAGGCTCAATAGAATAGTAATTGGTAAATCTATGTTGTATTTTCATGTATTAAAATAGACAACAAAATACCACGTTCTTTAACTACTGCGCTTCATGAAGAACTTAAAAACAAAAAGAGTTACAAATATCAACCTGTAAACTAATATAAATAGTAAGTTTATTGTGCAAATCAATTTTTCTTTCTGATGTAGGATTTCCCTCAGTTCATTTAATTAATAATTCAAATTTTTCCCTGTACTCCTCAGCTTCTCGTCGCATTTCCTTGCCAAGATGATAATTTAAAGGTAAGTGAAGTGAGTATCTAAACGGATGAATCTTGGAGTTTACTCAGAGCGTGCACTCGCTAGCCAGCGCACGTTACGTGTCTGTCTTTGCTGTTACGCAAAGTTGCTGGTACGCCTTCTTGATCATTTAAATAATTATCACACCGGGTAGGTTGTCGAGTCAACCCTTAACTTAAGGTGCTAGTTCTCTGGTGCTTAACTTAAGTGCCAACTTAAGGTCTAGTTAGCCCTTAACTTAAGGTGCTAGTCCAGCACTACTCTTTTAGACTTGAACTGATTTGTGTAACGCTTCTTAAAAGTCCACTGCAAGTTGTCGGTGTCATTGTAAAGCACGAAGTACGAGCCCTTTCTGTTCATAGTTGAATATAATAAAAGGTTATTTTCACCCTTCTTCTGTGCTGGAATTATTTCATACCTGTGCAAGAAGTCGGCAGGTTCTTTAGTAGGACTTAGTAGAGTTTATGTGGCCAAAGAGAGTAAAATCCTATACTGTTAGAACTAATATTTTGAGTAAAGTTTCTTTTACACTCTCAAACTCTTTTCTATAGCTGCAGCTAGCAATTTTCTGGGGCGCAAAATATTAAACAGCAGATATACAGAAGGTGTTTACACATGTTAGGACAATTCCGGGGAAACTTAATTAATGTCTAAAATATAAAGTATACTTTTTAAAATGTTCGATCTGACAGTCTTTTTTCTGGACCAGAAGTCTGCATCGTGATTCCCATGATAAAAAGGCTTTTCGCAAAATATCCTGCGGTACTGATTTCCATTTTCCTTCAACTGCTTTCCAAAGCCCATCAGTCGTGGTGGATCTGCGCTTAGAAAGAACTCTTTTCAAAAGACCAAAGGCACAAAAATTCCGGGTATTATATTTCAACGAAAATATCCATTTTGACCGCTATCGAAGGCGATTTAATGCGAATGGTTTTTGCGTGACATCTGTACGTAAGAACGGAATGAAGGACTCTTTTTCCCCCAAAAAAATTATAAAACTAATTTAGAATGGGTTCTGAAGAGATGTTTTCGTGGTGTCTGTGCGTACGTACGTATCTATGTAAGTATTTCGCATAACTCAAAAACGAGTAGCCTCAGAACTTTGGAATTTTGTATATAGGCCTGGTATAACGCCTTCCTTTTTAGTTTGCAATCGGCAGTACCAAAAGTACACATAATTACTCTCTGTTACTCGGCTCAAGTAATCTCAGTTTTTTTTATTCTTATATGTTGGTAAATTGTGCGTTTTTTGCTTTAAAAATGATTGAATTATGTTGTTCTTATCTTCCGGTTAAGGTTCTTATGCTTTTAGTTAATTTGCACGAAATATTTTTAGAATTATCAACAATTTAAAAGTTCTTTAAGTGCGGCTAAGCCTCATGTTTTTGGCCACAGCAACCATATTTGTTTACATTTGAAACTTAGCAGAATAGTGAATTTGTTGCCAATCTAGAGAAACTAAGCTTCGCAACAACAAAGTAGCGTCTTCTTTTATGATTGCAAATTAAATTATGCTTAATCCATTCTGAAATTATCATTTAAATTATTAAATTATCCCATATATTGACTCAGCATAGCGTCCACAACAAATTCAGTCAGTTTCTATGCCTACAGTGTATTTTTGCCAAGTGAGACCGAAAGTAAACTTTTAGTTTTGTGCATCGAGAAATCTGCCATCTTGCCCGCTGTCCGAATTGCTGGTGTTTGCTTTGAAACTGTAATTTTAATTCTAAAAAAAATTTAATTGTTTTAACTGTATTTGGTGTTTTATGTCTTTCTATATTTTTCAATTTTTATTATAGATATTTTGAGTTTTTATATATTTTTACCTTGTCGCGAAGGGAGAACTGAATTAATTGATTGAGAAATATATCTCTAATGAAATTCGAGGAAATAAGTTTGAACGAAATGCAGGAAAAAATGCGTATAATTTAATATTCCGTACAAAGAAGGCAAATTGAGATCGTGTAGTTTCTCAGAAATGTCTGATGAATAACGCAGCTTTAATAGCTTTTGTTCGGTTAAAAGCATAATAATGTCGTTTGCTAATAGGAATAATCGTCCAGAGTTTTATACAGATTTGAAAACAAACAGCTGTTAAAGACACTGCTTTTAATGAAGTTTATAATTTTGACTGCATCCTGAAGAGTATCGTTTCCGGAGCTAGTTCGCCTTGCCCCTGTTGGATGGATAAGGAAAGCAATGTGCAAAAGTTACATGATCATTAGCTGCAGTTTTAATAAATGATTCAAAACTAATATTTTATTTTTGCCCGTCATCATTTTTGCACTATCTGTGCAAATTCCAATGCAATTTTTTCATACTAAACCTTCAGTTTTAAAAAATTCGTCAACTTTACTACACTTCTCTTTCCTTCTTGTATCTTCTTCAAAACGACAAGCAAATAACAATTCTTCATCAAATTTTGCTTTATAAATGTATCTGACAAATATTTACAACTGATATTTTTGAAATATCAGTTGTTTCGTTTAACTGGATTGTAAATTTTGCGCTTTCATTAAGTTTAGTAATAAGTTGCTGGAATCAGTCTTTGCTAATTGTCCGAAATTCTAATGGCGACAGTATCGCTTAACAAAGGCATCTTCTATATTTCATCACCATATTTATTTCCTTGAAGTATTTCTGCAATTTTAATGGCAGAAGGTTGTAAGGTATATCATAATTTTATAATAGTTATTTTAAGTTAAAGCACCTTTCCTCTCTCTTCTAGCTTCAGCTTACAATTCGTTACCAGAATGAGTTTTTAGAATCGCGTTAAATGCAAATGAGAAGTAGAGTGGTATTTAAGTCAAAATTCCACTGACTTCCAAAGAGAAAAATAGGATTCCTGAATAGCTTGCGTTTGCCTTTTGGCTACGTCTCTCTAAGTGTTGCTGCGCTCCGCCGTATTAAGTGCCTTTTGATAGCTTCGCTGGCTAATTTAATATTACGGGCGAACTAGTTTACAATTTGTGTTAGTTTCGGCTAAAACTCTTTAGTTAGTTCTTATTTCTTACATTTTTGAGTTTAACCCCAATTGGAGACTTTTTTGTACGCACTAAGAAAGGGACCATCTGTGAATCTTTATTTTGAGCAATAAATGGTAATTAACCCTTCTTGAGTTTACGTTTCTGTTCTTGGACTTAAGCGATTATTCGCTTAGCAGTTTACTAGGTTCCTGAACACTTAGTTAGTAGGTAAAAGAAAGGATTTCTACAAGGCAATGCAAGATTTTATCCAGCGGTGCAAAGCTATTTATGCTTAGAAATCAAATATGAAACTTCACACGATGCAAATAAATATTTTTCGCTAGTAGTCATGAATCTCTGAAAATATTGTGTTTCTTTATTTAAAGATGTTAACAGTCGTTTGAAATATATTGTTGCGTGCGTACGGGTTCGTTACGGATTGAATGCAGAAGTCGTAAAAAAAGTTAACAAAAATTTATTCTTTCCACAAGAAATAAATCAAAATGCTGAAATATTTCTTCAGAGATATGCGCACGATATCCCACTATCTCAAACGTTTAACAAAAACTCAGTTCAAAACAGATAAAATAATTCTATATCACAGCGAAATCGCTACAATCAAGAACAGCATTAAGTAAACAAACAGCAGTTCGCTTTTTACAGCTACAACTATAACAACAACTGAGATGAGCTCTTTCAATTCGGCTTTTATAAGCTTTTTAATTATCAGTAGAACAATCTCGATTTTTCTCAAATTTTCTAGATGGCAACAGTAATTACTATATATTTATTTATTAAACATTAAATGCACGCGCTCTTTTATTTTTATTTTCTTTTTTTTCGACGTAGCTTTCTCTTCGAAAATCGTCTGCGTTGCACGGGAAATATAAAGCAATTTTAATTACAATTCTAAATTAATAGCCAAATAAATATGAAATCCGTAACAATATGCTTAGTTTCAAAATACCTTTTTAATTTTGATGATTTCATAACCTTCATAGCCAAGTGTTATAAAAAATTAAACAAACAGGCTGTTCATTACCATCACAAGTAGAGAGCAAAAGTAGAAAAATGTCTTATCAGTTTTCTTTATTACATCTTAGATGCCTCTTTCTGGTTACTAGACCCTGGTTGAAGAAACATTTCAGCATTACCGTCTGCGTAATTGCTTTTATTGCTCAAGTCCAATCATTTGTCGACGAGTAAAAACTACTTTTATCTTAAAATATTGTTAGAAAATTTGTATTCCTCCTTTGAAGCTAGCTGAGCTGAAAACTTACAGTGGCTCCCAAAAGTGTTCGTACACTTATGATTTTTACTGAAATAGGGCTCTAACCATTAATTAAAAGTAAACTTTCTGAATGAGATTTTAATAATAAGATCTATAATCTATTCGTAACAGAATTACATGAAATATTTTTAAAATATAGCGAAACTTTATTTTTAAGAAATTAATAATCAAAACATGACAAACATTTTATATTACAAAAGTCTTCATTCATAGTCAATAATATTTTTGGATAAAATCAAAATCAGAATTATCGTTTGCCGCTTTTTTTAATTTTTACATTGCAGTGGTATTTAAAAATCGTTTTCTTTAATTTTTTATTATTTACTTCATAATATTCTATTTATTATTGAAAAATGGGTCGCAATCGTAAAGTAATTACAAACAGCATTCAAAAATTGATAATTTTTCACCATAGATGTCGTAAATCAATTCGAAATATCGCTACATTAGTTAATTTATCCTATTCTACAGTGCAGTATGTGATAAAATGCTTTAAAGAAGAAAATCGGATTGAAAACAAGGTAAGAAAAGGTCGATCGAGAAAGTTAAGTAAAGCTGATGAGAGATTCATTATTAGAAAATCTGTGAGAAACCCACGTTTGAGTGCTGTAAAAGTTTCTGCAGAATTGAATGCAAAGTTTTCTACTTCTGTTTCACCTAAAACTGTTGGACGAGTTCCCAGAGAAGCTGGATTACATGAGCGTTCTGCCCGTAAAAATTTTTTTGTTAGCGAAAAAAATAGAAAGCTTAGGCTTTCATTCGCAAAATCAATGATAAATACACCCGAAACGTACTGGAATAATGTCCTATTTTCTGACGAAAGCAAATTTAACATTTTGGGTTCCGATGGTCGAATAACTGTATGGAGAAGAAAAAATGAGGAACTTCATTCTAAGAACTTTGTTGGAACAATTGAGCATGGCGGTGGAGGTGTTCTTGTGTGGGGGTGCATGGCAGCATCAGGACTAGGTAATTTGGTATTTATGGATGGCATAATGAATCATTCTCTTTATTTAAATATTTTAAGAGGCAATTTAAAATTATCAGCGCAAAATTTAGGTAACTGGAAACAACTTTTATTTTTAATCATGATAACTTACCTAAGCATATGGCTCTCAACGTTCGTCTGTAGTCTCTCTATAATTATCCACAGGTTTTGAAAACCCACCTCAGTCACCAGGTTTAAACCCCATAGAGCACATTTGGAAAAAGTGGGGATTAGAGTAGGAAAACATGATATCAAAATGAAAAGCGAACTCAAAACAGTCACGATGGAAGATTGGATGAACATTGATACAAAAATTACAAAAAAACTAGTAATATCTATTCCCAGACGTTTAAAAGCTATTGTGGATGCTAAAGGACATCCTACTAAATATTAATTTAACGAAAAATGAAAATATTTACTAATATGTCAAGATTTTTTTTAAGTGTAAGAAGACTTTTGCGAGATCAAATGTTTGTCTCTTTTTGATTATTAATTTCTTAAAAATAAAGTTTCGTTATATTTTAAAATACACTCATGTCCAAAATTATTTTTACATACCCAAAAATGATGATATTCAATGAAATATCGAATCAATGTGATCCGTATTTGCAGGAAATATGTGAAAACCAAGCCTAATTAGCATTATCCAATCAAAAGTAATCAAACGGTTTGTGATATCCAAATCTAGGTGTTACGTCATCGAAGGGTGAATCAAGCGCTTTGCGCAAACTGAATATTTGAGTGAATTTCTGCAGCATAGCGTTTGATTTCAGTGTGTAGGGACTCAACGCGGTTTGTTATGGCTTCGAAGTATCATTTGGAAGAATCTGTAAAGTGGCGAATTATCGGCCGTTTAGAAGCAGGGCAGTCAATCATGGAAACAGCCACATGTCTGAATATTTCAAGACAGACAGTCTCTAAGCTATGGAAACAGTTTCAAAATGATGGAAGTGTTGTAAGGAGGCCTGGACAAGGTCGGAAACGAATGACAACTGCTTCTGAAGATCGGTATCTGGCATTAACTGCCCGTCGTAACAGAAAGGCTACTGCTCGCCAGTTAAGTTCAGAGCTTGCAGCCGCCACTGGAACTGTTGCATCACGGCAAACAATATACAGAAGGCTTAATGAAAAAGGCCTTTATGCCAGAAAGCCAAGGGTATGTGTTTTACTGTCTTCACAGAAAAAGAGGGATCGCTTTAATTGGTGTAAAGAACATCAAAACTGGACTGAACATCAATGGTCCCATGTTCTCTTTACTGATGAGTCGCGGTTTAGTTTAACTGGTGATTCTAAACGTGTTTACATCTGGAGGGAGTCAGGAACACGAAATGATCCCTCGAACATTGTGGAACGTGACCGTTTCGGTAGTGGAGGTGTGATGGTATGGGGTGGAATAATGATCGATGGACGTACGCCCCTACACGTGTTCAGCAGCGGATCTGTGACAGGCCAGATATATCGGGATGAGGTCTTAGATCCTTATGTAAGACTTTTCAGGGGTGCATATGGACCTGACTTTTTATTTATGGATGATAATGCCCGTCCACATCGAGCAAACCTCGTTGATGAATTCCTTGAAAGTGAAGACATTAAGCGAATACCTTGGCCACCAAACTCTCCTGACCTTAACCCGATAGAGAACTTATGGGACTACCTTGGAAGAGCAATTGCACGTATACATCCTCCTCCTAGAGATGTAAATGCTCTGAAGACGGCATTGCTGGAAGAGTGGAGATTAATTCCCCAAACTGTGGTTAACAACGTTATTTCCAGCCTTAAAACACGTTGTGATATGTGTGTACAAGTCAGGGGAGATCATATTCCATATTAAATTCGTAAGACTTAATTCTTTTTCTGAATCATTCCTTTTTTTCTTAACTCTCTTTGTCACACTTTATTACCATTTTTATTGTTTCATGCTACAATTTTATATCATATGAGGTGATCTTCAATTTTTTCTTTTGCATTTATGTGTCATCGTGTTATGTATGATTCCACGAAAATTCATTAAATTATAAGTCATAGTCTCTGAGAAATCCGTGAATTTATGCATGTAAACATAATTTTGGACATGAGTGTATTTCATGTAATTTTGTTACGAATAGATTATAAATCTTATTAATAAAATTTCATTCAAAAAGTTTACTTTTAATTAATGGATAGAGCTCTATTTCAATGAAAATCGTAAGTGTACGAACACTTTTGGGAGCCACTGTATATATTCTCGCGGCAGAATCCAAGAAATGGGGTGAAGACTGTGTCCTTCCCGATGTGCCGTATCGAAGTAGCCGAAGTCGTGAATAATTCCAACGTAATGTGGCGGTTCAAGGCATGGAAACCTGCAGTGGAATATAGCTGTGGAAGATTAGATTGTAACATGAATCTAGCACAGTATTCCGGATAATTTGCTGCGTCGCCAAGTACCTGCCTAACTTAATGAAATGTCAAGTAGACTCATGTTGTACCAGTCAAATACATTCATCTGTTATTCAACATGTGATTTGACTAACGTGTCATAGTCTAACATGATATATTCATCTGTTTTGTTAAACTGAAGGAAAATGACCATTAAATCTTATTTTTTAAACTTAAGCAAGTTACTTATTCTTTTGGTAGGAAACAATGTCTTACACTTCTGCGTACCACTCTGAAGAACTTCAGAAATCAAATAACATCTCTCATGATATTTACTCAAATAAATATGTCGAGTAAAACAGTGAAATACAATATTGTATTTTTCTTGCGATGAAACAGAATTCATCACCTTAGTGTCACCTTAGTGAGCAGCCCCGATCATATCATCGGGACTCCTCTGTGGCACCCATGATAAAAATAATTAACTATCTCAAGAATTTTAGGACTACAATACACTCTTTAGTAAAATGCCTAATGTTTCTAACTCATAATATAAAATCAACCAAAAAATCAATTGCAGCTTCTACGTTACACGTAATTTTGACCCGGTTAAGGGAAAAGGATAATAATTTTTAAACAGATATTTAGGAAGAAAGAAAAGCTATAATTAGTTAACTGATATCATATATTAGATTTTACTCGTAAAAAGGAAAAATATTCTGTTTACAGTCATTCGCCCTTATATTGTGTTGTTTATCAACAGTCACATGATCAAATCAAACGGAAAAAATATAACAAAAAATATAAACATAAAATAAAATAACAACCTTAAAAAATACATTGCTGGCGAAATCGAAAAATACTTTTTACGTACTTAGGCAGAAATGTTGTAACAGAACAAAAGCAATTAATTCAAATATAAACGAAATAGACTATTAAAGACAACCACCATGAATAAAATAACAGCTATTATGATACATAGAAATATAGCATGATTACCAAATCTAAAATGGTTAACAATGACATACATTGCCATTTTTCCTATTTATCATAAAAGCAATCTACATAACTAATCCAATATAGACAACAGATTGCTGTAATAGATTATCTAGAGCAATGTAAGTACCCATCAAATAATCTATACATAACTGTTGTTCCGGTAAGTCTGATAATTTAAACAGGTTCGCTGGACAATTGCACAGGGAATGAAAATTCCCTTGGATTTTAGGCTTTATCATTGAATGCAAGTATCATAATATAAGTTATTTTGCTTTCCAGTAGCTCACGCAAAAACCTATAACGAGCTCTAAATATTTACTACTGACATTCTGCGAAGAACCATTATGTTAGATGTACGCCCAGTCAGTTGTATGTATATATGTCTTCACCTTGATATTGACTTATAGTCATTTTTTATTTTCAAATTTGCTTGCTGTAGTTAGATAGAACGAGCGAAATCGCATTTGGCACGCAGGAAAAGATAAATAAGCAGAAAATTGCTAAAAAAAGGGAACTTCTTTAAACTTCATATGCTGTTATTTCAAAACCTTTCTAATCTTTTGTTAATTAATTTTCCATTTTTTTTTTTACCCCAAAGCACGTTAGCCCAGATGGGCATTTCGCATCGAATCGCTAAAAGCGTTGAATCACGTTTCAAATTGTTACACTAAATATCATCACTCTATACTATATTTAAAGAAATTAAATAATGGAAAATGTGCATGAATGTATGTATTTTTCTTGCATTGTGAAAAAACATCGGTACTTAGAGGCATCAAATTTTGAATAACGTAGGTCTTCACCGTAACATGTGCCCCTTCAAGATCGAACTTTGAATTTCAAATTTGTTTTATTGTGTATTTCATATTTTTTAAACTTTAACGAATTTTTTATTAACAAACTCAATGACTTCCAAGCGAGCAATGGCAACGCTGTATGGAATCTCCAGCGCGCAAGACTGTCTATCGAAAATTCTAAGGATATGCTGTTTTTAAATATTTTTAGCCTAAAGGGCATTAGCACAAATGCTTTCGAAACGTTTATGTGTGTGTAAATGAAAATAAAACTCCCGTTTGGATGTAAGATAAAATCTAAAAGCTTTCAGACTTTTTTTTTTTTCGTGTGCGTGTGTGTTTTTATTTTTACTCGTTTCTTAAAAGAAATCTTTGGAAAATTATCAATTTTAAATGTTATTTATTTTATAATTTTTATTTATGCACAGGAATATTAACTACAAAATAACCATGAAAGCAACATATGTGAATCTTGTTTTAACGACCTTTATCGGAAATAGTGAATAATAAGAGGCATTTGCCAGAGCATATCTTTGAAGTTATGGCAAAAGCAAATATATTGCTTAAATAGAGTTATTTCAAGTAGACAGACTTAGTTTTCAAACTAAAAAAGCTGCATTTTATTGCTTGTCGAAAACATTTCATGGAGCAATGTTATTAACATGTTTTAAAAGATTAGATTTTCCAAAGTAAGATAGTGTTATGAGCTACGGGTTCATATAGATCTTTTTATAACTACGCCAGTTGAGCACGAAGACGTGGGAATGTTTTTCAGGAAAATATTAGCTTATAGCAGAGTAAAAAAGTAATCTCTTAAGGATGAGAAGAATAACGTAGATCACCGAAATCTCTGGTAAAGTAAGCTCTAAAACAGCAATCCTTGAGCAAGAGTGTAGTATAGTAGCGCAATTTTAAACTGATTCACTCAACTAACTCTCTAAAAGACTCTCAGCTTCAACACAGCACAGGGCTGCCCGCTTTGGGGATGCTTTTGAAAAAATCGCTATTGGAGTTTCAAAAAATGTGCTTTCTAAAGCTTCCGGGAAATCTCCAAGTTTAAGAAAAACCGTCAAATACTTTTAAAATTGGAGATAAAATTGTTGGTAATGTCTGTCAGAAAACGTTTTGCTTACATCTCCAGGTTTAACTTAGCTCAATTTAAGCCTTGATCAATTCAGAATTTCAAGGTCTTCAGCTCTCCACACGAAATAAATTCTCTAAAGGGCAAAAGGCGGTTAGTTGTAGACTCGAGAAGGGGCAAACACAAATGTCGCCCAAGATCTGAATATCTCTCAAAACATCATATCAAGAAACTTTCAAATTGAGAACCAGTTAGTAAACAGTCTGTTGAAGAGCAGCTAAAATCAACGACTGAATCTGAAGACCGTTTTCTATCGTTGTCCAATCGAACAACCTATGATGCGACTAAAAGAGAGTTCATTTTGTACATTCAGACTGTAGCAAGAATTTGCAGCAGCGGTTTCGCGGCTCCACGGAAGCTTCAAAAGATCCTGCTCACTTTATTTGCCAAAATAGCCCTTTTAACTTGACGCTGTGTTCATCTTCAAAGGAGCCAAGAGGGAGGAAGCCAAGTCATATTTACTGATGAGTCCATATATAGCCTGATTCTAGTTATGTTTTGATCTGTCGGCAGCCAGGAACACGTTTTGTCTTGCCTTGCTCATGAGAGATCCTGTTTCCAATCAAACGGCTTTATGTTTTGGAATGGAATCATCACCAAGCATCTGCTGCATCAGAATACTTGGTAGCAGCAGAAGATATCACTCTAATGGATTGGCCAGCTTACTCGCCAGCCCTGAATCCGATTTAGCGCATGTGGGATGCTATATGTTGCCTAAATGAAATGTGCCAAATGCCTCTCGGACCCTTCGTTATCTGAAAAGTGCATTTTCAGGAGAGTGGTATGCGATTCTATAAGGCTTGATGAAGGGTTTGTTTATCATGTCTTCTTGACTTGATGAAATGTTAATTAGTTGTTCATCTGTTGACCTGATGGATGAACAATTAGTGAATCTGAGATCAAGATGTGAGACTTGAATTTCTTTCAGAAGTAACCATGTATCATTAAAAAAGAGTATTGCGAAACATAGATCACTTTTCTATCATTTTTTTTATTTGCATCAATTTGACTTAGTAATTTGAGATTAAGGAACTAATTATTAATCAAATCTAAGATTAATCAAAACAAGAATAAACTTCAAAAAAAGGAAGAGTCATGATTTTTGCTTATATTATTCTTGTACTTCGATAAGAGTCACTGGGAAACAAAAGATTACTCTTTAAGCTCTTAATTTACTTTTACCATTTAACAATTTGCCTTTAACGGATGATTTAACTATATTTATACATACCAGATTATATACAAATAAATTACTGGTTGTTGTAGATAATACTAGTACCTAAATATTGCAATATCATCTGTGTCACTGTTGTAATCACACATAATTTCTTCTTTTTTGTGTGTTTTCCTTGGCCATTTTGCTTTGTTCTGATCGTTTGTTATAGTAAACTTTCCACCATTTCGTAATAAACAAACTGAACTATTTTTCGGCAAGACACGGTTAATTCGCAAACTGATTTTTTTCGCTCTTGTTTAATCGCAAGCGAACGTATGTTATTTTTTTTTTAACTTTTCTTCGTGAAACCGTCCACCGCCTCATTATGCCGAGTATATCACAATAAGAAAAAATCCATTGGAAAATGACTCTCTTCGGGGAAGCAGATTAATATTTGAGTTATAATCCGCATTTTTCAAGTTTGATTGGCTTTGGCCTGTAAAGCAACTGAAGAATCTGAAAATATAACAACACTTAAAAAAATCTATGTTTGAGAATCAAACCTAATGTCCATGTGACGTCTCCTTCGCCATTAAGAGACGAAGCTCTGAAAAGCAAGAGATAAATATGTAAGTTTTTATGCTAATCAGTCAGCTATCTTATTATTTTTTAATATACTTTCACTTTCCACCAAGATGCAAATTAATTTAACACATTTATAAGGTATTTTCTCCCTCTTTTCAGCACGCCTTCGTGGTATAACTGGTAAGCACGTTCGGGACTCGGTGGAGACATTGCAGATTTCTTCGGTTTCCTGATATCGAAAAATCACCACCAGGAATTAGCAATTGAGTTTCCTAATTCCCATTCGTGCTTTAAAAGGCGGATAATATATAAATATTATGTATATAAGGTAAGATTAATTTGCATATAAGGTATTTTTCCTTCCTGTCTATATGCCTTCGTGTTGTAACTGATAGCACGCTCGACGGATACTCGGGAGTTCCGGGGTTCGAATGCCTGAGACAGCATTGTGGATTTCCACAATTTCCTGACTTCGAAAAGAATCTAATGACTTTACATATTTAAGCGCCGAGTTCTTGAATTCTAGAAAGATCTTTGGCAGCCATCGCTGTCAATTCGTTATTTTTACAACAAATGAATTATTTAAACCGGCTATAACTTTGCTAGCCTTAATTGCATCATTAAGGAGTTAGGCTGAGCAAAACATAGTAAGCGTGCTTTGTTTTTCATTTAATATTTTAACTTTACTCAGAGCATTGACTCTGAATTTTTCTCAAGTCGCGGAGATTCTATTTTCTGCTATTACTTAACTTGTGTAACTATCAGGCTGGCGAGTGTTTAATTTAAAACTTCCTCTGAGTTTGTTTTATACAAAAACGTTCGGTGTTGGCCTCTCGATGTTCAGGCCTTCTCAATGTCGAATGGCCTCATATTGTTGTGGAAAATGGACTGATAACCATTACGTTTTATCATCTCAGTTTGTTCCTGATTCCATTTCTATTTTCCCTACTTTGTTATCAAGTATTCCTTGTTAAACCTTGCTATGGAGTCTCTTTTATATGTCTGCATCCGATCGGCAAAATGTTGGTATTCTTGGCACCTGAACGGAAAAAGATTATACTCTAAGCAGATTGCTACATCAAGAACGTTTATTGCTGTATACCTGATTTCTAACTCCAGATAGTTTGAATGACTCTAATTTAAATACGGAGTGATCCTATTTTACGCATTATCCTAGTTTATGTATGTTTATGCAGCTGGGGTGACAGTAGTTTATATAAGTTGTAGAGACATTAGGTTATTTCGAAGCAGGAGACATGAAAAATGAGCAATGCCTTCGACGGGAATCGAACCACGGACCTCTCGGTTACGCGTCGAGCATGCAGACCACTACACCACGAAGGCATGCGAAGAAGGCGGGAGAAAAAGTAAAATAGAAAAAGTCACCTGTAAAGTCACCTTATAAAGTCACCTGTAACAATTCTTGCTCTTTGAGTTTTAACACCAAGATCTATCCAAATTACATTTAAAAGAAATGTCTATTCTGCTTTAAATTTTCCTTCAAGTCTGTGTTATGAATTCAAATCTCACTCAGATTTGGTAGAACACTTTAATATAATTGGAAAGCTAATAATCTATATATATAAAGAAGAAAGTCTGTGTGTCTGTTTGTTTATTCACGATACACTCAGTCATTACTATAGCTATCGTCACCAAAGTTTCTACAATTCTATTCTGGGTGCTGGGAAAGGTCGACGTCTACTTCTTTCTAAAAAAAATTCAATATACATATATTTTACGAGAATTTAATGAACTTCTGATTAAAATCTCAGCGATCTGAAAGCTTCGCATTTCACCTCTGCAAAAGAGTAAGATATATATATGTGTTTCATATTTAATTAGAATACTCGGCGACATAAAAAAAATGTGTTGCCACTCGGGAAAATACGGTTATATTAATTTGGCTCGAATTTAATAAAAAAGTCGGCTATTTAAGAGAAATGTCTGACACTGCCCAAATTAAAATATTTCAAAGTGTGTTGTCGCTCCGCAAAGCGTAAAATATTTAATTTTTCACGCAATAACACGCACGCATCACCTTGCGTGTTATTGCAACACATGCATTTTCTTTGCTTTTGAAAGTGAATTTGTAATAGTCGTCACAAAGCGTTACTTTTGCTGTGAAATCAATTACGCCACTAGAGCGAAAATCGGTTGCTCGATTTGCACCTCAATCACGATAAAGAAAGGGCATCACGAGCTTCAGAAATAAACTGGCAACGGGAAGCAAGACGGGAAAACGTTCGAACATGTATTGCTCAAGCCCGTTCGTAGGAAACAAACGAGTAACAGGAAGCAAGATCGGAAAATATTCAGGACGCACTGCTCATTCTAGAAGAACATTGTACGCTGATTTAACTCTTGGTGCATTCCATTACGAGTCTAATTATGATTTCACTCTTCATCCAAGTGTGGTCGTTGGAAAGATGGATAAATTATAATGAATTGCAGAGCCTTCAAATTTAAGAATGAAACACCAGGACTGTTGCTAAGTGGATAGAAAAGTGAAATTGCCATATGGAACCATGAACAGAAGGAAAAAAATACTGTGTATCCAAAAGCACTTCAGTAAATAGAATTAAAGCACTAGCACTTTCTTTCCAATCACTACAACGCATGCCGGATAGCAATTAAATGTATGTAAATCATTCAATCTATGTAAATCATTATTTACATAGAATGAATGCCAACTTCTTTAAATCTGCCTTACTATGTAAACATCATCAACATTTCCATGTTCTAGACTACATAGCCTTAGATGAGGATTACAACATCAGGCCATATGCGGCTCACTTACTAAGGGATCTGAATTTCCCAACTTAGTAGTTGTTAGAGCATTGCTTCAACTTCTACAAATGTAAATAGGCTTTCGTTATTTATCCTAGTTATCATATTTAATCAAGAATTTCAATGTTTATTATCATTTTTTATGTTATATTTCATGTATTAATTCAGTATTTGTATTGTATTGTATTGTATTGTATTGTATAACTAAAGTTTAATAAATTGTGTTACTTTCATGTGCACTGGTTAGGACGCAGACATGTACTAACGCGGCTCAGCCGCAGTCAGGATTTTAGTTAGGACTTCTCTCTACATTGCAGGACTTTGGTTTATTGCAACCTTGCGATGCAAACGGCATCTCTTTCATACCGCATATTTGGTTTTATTTTATTTAAGGAAATTGCACGTCAGGGGCTCTATGCAATTCCTCAGTGAGCTGGATAAGTTGCTCATAATTGGCAATATCCCAGCAATAGTTGTCCAGACTAGACTAGACTCATCTCAGTTGTTGTTGTTGCTGTTATACTTGTAGCTGAAAAAAAACGAACTGCTGTTTGTTTACTTAAGTTTACTTAATGCTGTATTGATTGTAGCGATTTCGCTGTGAGATAGAATTATTTTATCTGTTTTGAACTGAGGTTTTGCTAATCGTTTGAGATATTGTGATATTGTGCGAAGATCTGTGAAGAAATATTTCAGCATTTTAATTTATTTCTTGTGGAAAGAATAAATTTTTGTTAAATTTTACGACTTGTGCCTTCAATATATAGCGAACCCGTACGCACGTAGCAGTATTAAAAGTTCTGAGAAAAATTTAAATATTTCAACATAGGTAATTGTAGACTGCTTCTGGTTGTCATGCGGGAGCACTTCGACATTCGATGTCTTATCTGTGTTAAGCGTCAACATTCAGCGGAAACATTCCTATCACTTAAATGGTGCCTTATGAAATTATTAATGATAATAGCATAATATGACACAGTCATGATATTTTCTTGACTTCAAGGGCACTATAAATTCTCTGTCCTTTCTGCAAGGATAAAGAACCTAACCACTTGGTTACTGATAGGATTACTGCGAAGAGATGACAGAAATGTAAAGAGCAAATGCATGTGACTGCTTCTTACATCTGAAGTTTTAATAATGGGGGAGGGCCTTAGAATAAAGGACCTTCAGACTTAGAATTTAGAACCTTCATTCAATCTAGAGAATCACTTCACAGCTTAAAAGCATCTGAGTATTTTACAAGGCCAGCAGAAACTCAGTAAGCCAGACAGTCCTAAATGAATGCGCATAGATTCGGAAGATACATGCTGGTTCCAATGTGTAGAAACATGCATGTCAGACTCGTTTAGTGAAAACTCGGAGATAAATAAGCGCCCTTATGGATCTCAATAATTCGATTTTAATCTGATCTAATTGTTTTTGTAAACTCATTGAGGTCAAGTGAGTGTACAGTTTCTGTTACTTTTGTCTCATCTGAAACGGCAGCAGATGCTACCGTATAAATACCGTTATCTTATTTAAGTTATTCTCTATCATTTACAGTTATTCTCTAGCAAAAAGTTATTCTCTAGCATTTATGAGTATGGAATACAACACTAGTGAGTATTGCAGTTGGCTGACTTGCAGTTTTGACGAGTCATATCATCCAGGCTTTAAGCTTATAAATTTTACATTGCTTGAAGATCACTATCTTAGCTGTGGGGTTAGTGTCAGTTCATATCTCAACAGATAACATTCCACCACTCTCTGTTGTTAGTTTCTTAGCTTTCAAGTTCTTATATCATTTTACAAATTTTTACATTAATTATTGGCTGTCTTTTATAATACCCATTCTTGAATATGAAATTATGAAACGACATTCTACTATCTGTCTGTATAAAGTGCGAAAGTATTGTATCTTATTAGCTTATTCTTTTTTCAGTCAACTGCGAGATATTTTTTTATTTCAACAAGGTCTTTTCTACCTTTAGTATTTCCAAACAATGCGAAAACAACAAACTTTATGTTTGTTAGAAAGATATCCCAAACTGAAGGTGTGTCTGATGACGCAGTTCACTCAATTTAAACAGCCAATAAGCGTCTTTGGAAATAGGGTGTGTTGAAAGGCCAATAGGATTCTTTGGAAACGAGGTGTGTTGAGTTTGTTTACTTATAACTGTAACCTTGGGAACAAATACATCCTTTAGCTCACATTTTATCCTATTGATTAATGAAGTTAGTTTTCGTGTGCCAGCATGTATTGAATTGTAATTAATTGTTAAGCAAAGTTTTACTTGCACTTTTTGTCGTTGGTCAATCAAATAAATGATAGTTATTTTTTTCACTGTAGTTTCTCTCTCCTGGTGTTTATCTGTACATGAGAATCGAAAACAACATATTGCGCACTAAACCAATCTAACTATATCTAGATATAGTTGGAGATGCAAAACATTAAACTCTTTCCTTCCAAACACAATTTATTCAGGAAGAATGTTCTATTTAACTTCTTCGAAATTTATCATTTATACGAAAGTACAGCACTACAGATAATTAGGTTTTCCCTGTGCCCCGTTATTTGTTTCATGAAATTTTTCATATATAAGAAGAAAAACATATAAAAATATAACAAAATATTATGCAACTTAAAAATGGAGTGCAGAAAATTACTTAAAGTTGAATTTGAAAGTCTCTAAGAGATGACTTTGTAAAGCTCTTTAAACGTTGTTGAAACATTCTCTCCAAATGTTCTAAATTTGGAGTATCAAACAAGTTATTCAGAATAATCTTGAGAATGCAAGCAGTAGCCTATTATTACCTCTGTACAATTGTTCCTTTTACCTTCCTCGCATAAGATAATGTTAAAGGCTCTCATTTTATGACTGAGTCTAATTCTTTGACATATTATATATTTTTTAAATTATGGTATGTATTAGTGTAGTTCACAAAGGCCAGTTACCTTATGCAAGGAACAAAGGTCTTTTCAAGTAAGTGTCATAGTATTCCTGGACCACTGGAGCAGAATGAGCATACTAGTTAACTCAAGTGGATATACCTTATTGATGGAGATGTTTGTTTAGGAGTACTGAAGGGCCTTGCAAATGAAATATAAGTACAGTGAAAACACAATTTCTGCAATATTACTTATGATTTTAAAACATAATTTTGTAGGGTTATTAGGTTATTTAGAAGCAGGAGAGATATGGTCACTTTACTTAACCTGTTCCGCCAAACTAAGTTAATGGCACTACAGGAATAGGAAGTCATCCTAGTCGTTGCTAGCAATCTGACGGTTAGGCCGCCTTTCTGCATTTACATTAATCTTTAGCTTGTTGGATATAATTATTTTCATTCATTTGCTTTATTATCTCTAAGATGCCCTTGTTACAGTAATCGTCCGTGAACAGTCTATTCACAGGATATGTGATGTAGTCGGAAGGAAAGAACTGCTGTCGAAGGTGCTCTGTCAGAGGGCAGGAGAGCAGGTAATGAAGTGCGTCCGCATCTTCCCCCCGAAAACGCAAGAATAGTTAACGTCCCGTCTGAGGAATCGTCTGTAATACGCTGGAAATTTCTGGTGGTTGGTACAGGCCTGGAGGAATAATCGGTTGCATTTGAGCCTCTTGAGAGTAGGTACTGGGAAATGTTGTAAGTAAATCTTCCTGTATCTTCTCCCTGCCATCGTGATGACCATTCTCTTGGAATGCTGTCTTGAGGAGCTTTTTTGCAAGTTCTGCGGAAAGCGGAACTTCTTTGTCAGTTTCTGGTTTGAGAGCTGCAGTTTTAGCTAGTTCATCAGCTCGTTCGTTGTCTTTCTGCCCGGAGTGTCCTTTTATCCAGTTAATCTTTAAAGGCAAGGAGGAGCCAAGGATTAAAGGAAGAAGTATCAAGAAAATCTCTCTAAGTGCTGCCGTGTGCGGATGTTTTGTAGGAAAGGCATTCAGAACGCTCATGCTATCTGTGAAGAATGAAGTGTGAGCTGTTGGTTGCATATCTAGCTATAGTGCTGCGTCTTTGAGTGCGAGGGATTCGGCTTGGAAGACTGAAGCGTGGTTGCTTAGACGTAATTGTGCTTGATAAATTTCTTCATTGTTCGAAAAGACCGTGAACTCTGTCCCTACTGGTCCTGAAATTTTTTATCCGTCAGAGAAAATCTCTCTTTGTTGTCCTGAGGGTGGCGGTTTGCACCAGGGAAGGATGGGTAGATCTCATGGGTGTAAGACAGGGGAATCTTGGAAGCTTTCTATGCTTTCTATACATTTTTCCATACGCTTTGAGATACATATACTTTCTAAGCACTAGGAGTTTCAACCTTTGCTAGTCTGTATGCTGGATATTGTTTTTTTTTCCTTTATTTGTTATTAAGGAGGAGATATTTAGTACATGAAACATTATATTATTGTGATCACTGAGGTTTCCTCATCTGCGACTTGTCAGTTTTGAATGTCTGTTGTGGTCAGGTCGATCCAGCTTTTTCCTACAGATATGGCGAAATTCGGAATGTCACTGATGTCGTTGATTCCCTAGGAATTCGCAGATTTTTAAAACTCACAAACTTAAAACTTCAATTCCATCTGTTGAAAATAATCTGGCACTAAGCGAGAAATTGGAAGATCAGCCATGATCTGACTAGCCAAGTGTTTTGGCCTCCTCGGCGATTGCGGTGATTTGTACCAGAGGGCGCACCGCACAAGGAGAGTTGCGTTACAGAACGTAAAGGTAGCGGACACGCCAATATTTCAGGCGTATTACCGCTGATTGATATATCACATCGTATCTGCCAAGTGGAAGAGAAGTAAAATGATGTATCCATGCCATGGGTCATAACGCTTGTAAACATGCCAGGTGGCATACGGCTTCTAAATAAATTGTAAATAAAAGTACAGTAAATTATCTTCATCATTAAATGAAGGAACACGCAGCAACAAGCTTTTGATCATTTGGATACGCACACCAAGTCTGTGTGATTTCTAAAGCACTTTGTGCATTTCCAAATATACCTTTTTACTGCCTCTAGAGCATTAATTATCCGAAATAGTTGACGGATGGAGAAAACTGTTAATGAAATTCCATGGGGTAGATTAACTTCATGTAAATGTTTGATGAAGTCTGTAATAAAGTGTTTCTTAAGCAGGGTAATTTGATGCTTTTGATTTTTAGGAAGATTAGCGTTTCTTTGTCACCGATCCCACCGATTTTCTTCATCAAGAAAGATATTCAAGATAAAATTTTACTATCTGAGTTCAGACTTTTAACATATTTCCAGTAGCTTTATTTCTTCATCAAACGCATCTTCCTGAGCCAATTTCATAATTACGATTGTAGCCTTTTCTAGCTCTTAAGCATTTAAGGAACCAATAGCTCTTTTGGACGATAGCTTGGAATGGTTCATGAGTCTTAAACAAGCCATTACGCGCTTTTACTTAGTCCATGAAGAGAATTTTACGAGTAATAAAAACTCACATCCTGGCTAATCGTAAGTTAGTGTACAATCCACAGTTTTACGTCTTTCTTGAAGATCTTCTTTAGAATTTATCGGAGGGCACAAAGCTGTTAAGGATGAATATTTATCCTTCAGCAAAGCGCGACCAAACATCCACAAGAACTTGCAAGATTTTCTGCTTTACAACCCCGTCAAATGATAACAGAGGGATTTTCTTTAACCCTTACAATTTTTCCATTGAGGCGGCACAATTGTATCTTGAATTTCACGTATCCAGTTCGCGAGAAATGGTTTCCAATCATTGGCAGGACCCCGCATCAAGTGAAGGACAACTTGGGAATCAGTGCGGCACAATACTCGTATATTAGCATCAGAAATTTGAAATAATTTACATTAGATGGACATTTAAAACATGAGATGCGACTTTAAATTTAATAAGAGCTGTACGCATCTTTTGCCTTTTTCCTAGTCAGATGTAAACTTTAACGGTTCTTTCCTATTATATTAATTACGTCACTTATTTAACATGTAGAAAAATTAAAACCATGCTTTTCACATCTTT
This sequence comes from Stegodyphus mimosarum, assembly GCA_000611955.2. NCBI lineage: Eukaryota > Metazoa > Arthropoda > Arachnida > Araneae > Eresidae > Stegodyphus > Stegodyphus mimosarum. Next base: position 446,049 of record KK121030.1, read on the forward strand.
TTTTAATAGCTGAATTCTTTTTTCACTTTTAATAACGGACTTCTTCACTTTTAATAACTGAATTTAATAACTGAAGAGTTAATCTTTGGACAGAGTAAAAGATCTTTCTCTTCGGACAGAGCAAAAAGATAGCCTTCAATCCATTATTTATTCTTCAGCGACATTTTAAAGAAAAGAATATTTTTAATGCTGTAGACCAGAATTAAACCTTATTCCAGTGTGATGCCAATCACGTTTGTATTTTAAAATTAATATATAAATTAATGGAAAAAATAAAAATCTTTACAAAACTGTGCGAATACCCTCTATACATGTTACACATGGGGTAAAACATGAAAACGCCCGTGCAGCCAGCCCGTTGGCCTGGATTCGAGCCCAGGTCGGAACTATCGGCGTTCAGCGATTTTGCCGCTTGTAGGCCTGCTTTCTGAAAACTGGCTCGTATTCATGTTACACGCGGGGAAAACCAACTAGCCAGCTCGTTCGCCTGGGATCAAACCCAAAACGGTTCGAACTACCAGTATTCAGCAGTCTTAAGCATTCGGACACCGGTGAGGCCTGTTAGAAGTAGGAACGACATATATTGCAGTGAGCAGCAAAAAGTCCTAATTCTGGCTCTGGTTACTAATAGGATTATAATTATACGTTGTTTCATAGAAAACAAGGAAAGTTTTTCTAAAGGTTTCATGGCTATTACTGCATTCTCTTATAACGGAAAAGTTAAAATAAGGAAAGTAGAAAAAAATGTCAAAATGAATTCGGATTACTAACAAAAATCTGTTTTAACACCTAATATTAAAAAAAAAAAATTCATATCTTTATCCAAACAATCTTCATTCTGTAAGTTCTGTCAGGATGAGGCTCCACACCGTAGCTCTAAATACACTGCTCTGTTTGTTGTAAAAAATGAGAAATGAAACCGGAATCGAAGCTATTCCTTTAAATGCATCCCCCCAAGTCCCCTGATGTGTCTCCTATGGATCACCGTGCATTTGGACTTTTAAAACAAGCTCTTTTTAAGCGGCATCCCAAAACATTGGAAGGATTCTGGAAAATTGTGAAATAAAATCAACCTTGATGTTTTAAGAAAAGGACTTTTATTTTGAAAATCAAGACGTAATATTATTAGGTATTTCTTCCGCCTTCTTAGCACGCCTTCTTAGTGTAGTGGTCAGCAAGCTCGGCATGTTTCGAGAGGTCTGTGCTTCGAGTCCCGGCGAAAGCATCGCTCAATTTTCATCTCTCTTGCTACAAATAAATTCTAATGTCTCTACAGTATGATAGTTCAATAAAAGGGCTATCAGACTGAACATATTAAAAAATAAAACTCCAAGATTTGTTTATATACAAATCTTTGCAAAATCGTTACAAAAATGTGTAAACACACTCTGTATATGAGTCCATTTATCTTAGAAAGCCGCTTCCGGAGGCATCCTTTCTCTTAGGCAGATAGCCATAGTGGGCTTTGTCATAATTAACTAAGCTAAAGCTTCAGAAACTTCTTCACAAAGGCATCTGCCATTTTAAGCAAATAGCCCTCGTGGCTTTACTATATTGAAATAACCCAACCTAATTCTAACACTCAATTGCTCCATAAATTCTAGTGGACGAGTGCTAATATTGCCGAACACTGGTAGTTCTTCCCGGGGTCAAGCCCCGGTAAACGAGCTGGCTGCATGAGAGATATCGTGGTTTTCCAAATGTGTAGTATGTATAAGAGAAAGTTTCTGTTAGAAGGTCCTCCAGCAAGGCATGCCTTCCCTGAGGTAGACAGCCTTCACCTGCTTTTGCATAATCAAACATACCAAACCTCCCTAAACTCTAAAACAAACCGGCGTCAGGTTCGGCTGCAACAGCTCTAGCGCGGCGTTCCAGATGATAACTTATAATTACAAGTCACCAAATAGATGTGCGGTGGATACATTCGAATAATCTAAGCAAAATGTTCTTTTCAAACTCCTTATACAACCAAGCATTTATGCAGGTAACGCAAATAAAGGAAAATTTGTGGAGCGAATAGAGTGCAAAACCCGTCAAGCTTTTAATCCATAGCATTTTTAGTTAATGGTCACCATCACTGGGATTTATGTATATGCTATATTGACGGGAAGGAGAAAATTTCACTTCATGAGTTAGTAAATTCTAAACTAGTTTTATTTCAATTATCTTCTCAAATTATCTTCTTAAATTCTCAAATTTAGCATACCAAGTTATGTGACTAACAGAAACATAGTATCTGTTTGAAGTTTGAGAAAACCAGAGTTTTGAAGGCGGTATATGCGCTCATATGAGATTAAATGTGATAAAAATATGCATAAATTGATAACCGTTATGACCAGTAAAAATATGTTAATAACAGCAATTTACTTATGTATTTCTTTTCTTAAGAATCAAATATAACTTTCAGCGCAACTAAAGAAAATTGACTACTTTTGTTTTGTAGTCCAAAAGGGTAATTTGCCCTGAAGAACTATTAATTTTGTTTTGGCATTTTGCGCTGGCTCACTGTAAATGTCGGTTCACTTTTCAAATTGTTGCCGCCAAATATTAGAGCCCTGTATTACATTTAAAGAAATCAAATAAGAAGAATCTGCATAAATATATATAGGTTTCTCGCACTTGATTAAAACAACGGTACCTAGAGCCATGAAATGTTGAATAACGTGTTTCCCCCCAAATATGGGCATCTGGAAGCCCAAATTTGGAATTTGTTTTATTAACCATTTCCTATTTTGTAAACCTTTAAAGAATTTTTGATTAACAAACTTAACGATTTCAAAACGAGCAATGGCAACACTCTACGGAAAATAAAAAAACATTATTGTCTCCAGCGCGCGTGACTGTGTATCGGAAATTCTAAAGATATGATCATTTTAAAATTATTTTGCGATATTGCTGTTGAATTGAATTTTATGGTTTAAGTGCGAAGAACATGATATTTAATAAATAAAGATAACCCACAAAACATTAAAAAAAGTCCCTTTGGTCGTAATGTAAAATCTGAAGGCTTCTAGATTTTTTTATTTATTCCTTTTATTACTTTTCCTATTTTATATGTTGGAACATACATATTTACAGAAAGAGAGATGTAAATAGCGAATTCGAAAAAAAATTTTAATGAATTGTGAAGTAAAGATCCTGAAGAAACGGCTTCTGATTGCTTTCCAAATTTTTGCCCTTTATTACTAGCGATAAAACAGGATAATGTTTCAAAGTGATAATGGTTTAGTGATCTCATATAAGAGCTGGAAAATATTTTCTTCAACTTATATTCAAACAAGTTAAGTGTTATTGGTTATGAATACTGTATCATGAATCGGGTCCGGCGATAGACATTTTGCTGTCTTTGCAGGCAATAAATTCTATTGCCCACTGCCCTCCCCTAAATTATAAAAATTTTGTTGCTTGATGCTTCACTAAATTCTAAAATTTTTCTGTGCCTAAATTCTACATTACTGGCACTGATAATGACTTTAAATCTCTTTGAGATTTTCTGCGTTATCTGAAAAACTGCAATATCTTGTTGATAAATAGCTAAAATTAGCTATAGAACAGGTTCACGTAACGTATTTCCTTAATTAACGCTCTCAAGTGCATACAGTATTTTAGCATAGTAATTTTATAGTGGTAGACCATCTAAAGTTATAAAGAAATTGTCTTGCATTATTTTTAAAGCACATAGTATCAGAACATAATCTTTGTTTTATGATATTAAATTTTATCACTATATTACTGAATCTGTTCTAAATTAAAGTATATTATAATTGGATATTTATTATAAAGGTGCGCTCGTAAAATACTGACTGGAATGCAGTTTAAACCACTGCTTTATAACAAAATGTTTTCAGCACAAAAAGCACACCTATGTTGGCATCTTTTATCGTTCGCATTCGAGGAAAGCGGCTAAATGTTAGTGCAGCGCTAACTATTATAACAATTCAAACTTTATAGCAATTTGGTTTGAATTTGGGTGAGGATTAAAACATTTTAATTTGTTGAACTCATCTGCACAGCGCATGTACACTGCGCAAAAAAAAGGGGGGACAGCTCTGTATCTCCCATTCCACTGGGCCAACTGACGAAATTCAGCTTGCGTTTTTCATGTTTCGGAAGCGCGACTTAGGATATGTATTATATTTATATATAGCATTGTTCTCAGATAGGTATTTTGACACAAAATCGGACTTTTTCTGAAATCACTTGCCAATTTTTTTCCATATAGCAATTCTACGACTCCAATTATGCCAAATAGCCAAGTTTTCGTAAAAATCGCACGAGTAGTTTTTTAAAAATTAGCTCTCAAAATTTTACCACCTCAATGTTGATTGAATTTGACATATATTTATTCTCTTTTTTATTAAACTTGTCTGATTCTTCCTTTCATACTGCGAAATTTAGGTTCATTCCACATAAAACTGGCCCATTTTTTATGATTTATTTCTAAAACTTTGATTTTAAAATGATTTTTATAAATTTTTCGAAATAAATTTTGAAGTATAACCTATAAAATTTTTGCCATCATCTTAAAGTAGATGTATTTCTAAGCACACCTGCAAAAAGTTAGAGTTTTTTTATGCAAAATTTCCTAAGATATAAGTGAATTTACATTTTGGCGCGTTTTGAAATTTGGCATATTTATTATAAGCGCTAATAACGAAAGTGTGGCTTACGCACTTTGCTAAAATTATTTGAAAATATGAACGATGACTTTTTTTCCGTTCGTGGACAATGAAAAAAAGGATATGAAAATAGGTTGCTATAAATTAAGAAGTTCGCCAAGTGAATACGCCAAGGTAAATTTTAAAAATTTCTCCATAAATGTCTCACCAAAAATTACAAAATTAAAAATCTAGGCATAATTTGAGTCGTAGAATCAAAATATAAAAAAAATTGGCATGTCATTTCAGAAAAAGTCTGATTTTGTGTCAAAATGCGTCTATTAGAACAATGCTATATATAAAGCTAATATATATCTTAAGTCCCGTTTTCGAGACATGGAAAGCGTAATTTGAATTTCGTCAATCGGCCTAGTAGAACGGAAAATATAGAACTATCCCCCCTCCCTTTCTTTTTCTGGCGCAATGTACGTGTTTAAGCGACATAGCAGTTTGATTAGAGTTCGGCAAATGATCATTAGCATTCTTTCTATCCTATGGATGCTTTAGATTTTAAATCACATTACGGGAAAGATTTGGGTTGTAAAAGAAATGAGTGACTGTACTACAGTTTTACAATTTTTTTATGATTTTTGGAAATGCAAGGAGAGAAAACTGTTTTAGATTGGTGCATGAAAGCATGTTTGTTCTAAATATGAGTGTCTGAAATATGTAAATAGTGTTGAATGAAATTGATGAATTTCTTTATTAAAAGCAAGATATTGGGAATCCACAGGATGTTTGTAAGAGAGTGAGGAGAGATTCATAGCTTAGCATTTATGGCATTTTATAGATTACAAGGTTTGGGTCTGGAAGGTATTCGAATGAATTTGTTATGAAATGAGGTAAAAGTTCACGAACATGCTGTTATTGACCAATTTATGTTTTGCAGACAGTGATCAATGAATGTGATCAATCGCTGTCGATCAATGAAAATGTTCCTCTTGGCAGAAAAAAAATGTGATTGTTCAAATGGATGACATATGGAAGGGGTAAGCCTGTAGATGGAAACTACGTTGTTGTTGGAGTTGAAAGGAAATCGAATAGATTGTTTTTAGAGAGATTGAAAGAAGAACAAAAGAGAGCCTTCTGAGCAACTTGGGTACTGCCAAGGAGCACCATAATATTGGACTGCTGGAAAGCATAAAACTGTCTCTCGGTAGAAGGATATGTGCATCTGTGTATCAACTACAGTTTGACATTCAAAGATTTTGAATCAGAGGCACATAGCAGCTTAATAGAAGTGTCTTGGTCAGCAGTGAAACACAGCCTTCGAAATTATTCGATGGGGGAATTCAATTTCTATTGAAACAATATATATGGAGAAGACTCCACAACTATTCAACAAAAGGCATTTCTGGCAACAGATTATTATTTCGAATGAGAAATATCGTTTTCTACTTTTAAAGTTATTCTTCTTTCAAAATGTCACGTGTGAACAAGCTATGCATTGAAGGATATGTTTTGTGCTTTCCAAAGAGAAATATTCTTATACATTAATCCAAAACTTTATCAAATGAAGGGCTTTAAAATTTTTTAAGCGCAAAATAAGCAATATTATTAATCAGAAAGGGAAAAAAATCAATCATTACTTCTGTATAGGCGATTTGTAGAACTCTGTATGAAAATTATTTAGCAAGAAATAAATGGAAATACATTAAGAGCCATGATGACGCATGGATTTGCCTAAATGACTGTAACAAGAAAGGTCTATTTATTAATGAAAACGGAGGAAAATTGTTTCCTTCAATGCAAAGGAACTTTCATTAAAGGCTTATGATTGCAGCAGGATTCTCTTATAATGAGAAAAAAATAAATAAGAAGAGTTTTAAAAAAAAAAGTTTAAATCAACCCATAATGTAGAGACACTTTTTTTGAAGCGGGAGAGATGAAAGATGAGCAATGCCCTTGCGGGGACTCGAGGCATGGACCTCTCGAATACGCGTCGAGCGTGCTGACCACTACACCACAAAGGCATGCCGAGAAAACGGGAGAAGTATCTTGTAATAGTAGTATACAAAAAAAAAAGTTTTACGTCCGATACTTACAGAAGGAACTTCGTCAAGGCAAAGCAACAAGTCATTCTTCGAAAAATACCACTTCATTCTTTGAAAAAATTAATATTGATACAGGTATTGCATATATACCTTTTCAATGTAATCCAGCAAAGTCTCCTGATGTTTCAGTTATCAATTATTGTAACATGGTCTCTTGGAAAAAAAAAAAAGCTGTTTCTAAGCCCCAAACCCCCCAAAAAAAGAGTGGAAGAATGGAAATCAACACCCCTGGAAACTTTACAAAAAGCCCTTCCATTCTGGAAACCACGATGCAGACTTATAGTCCCGAAAAAGACCTGTCAAATCAAATATTTAAAAATACTCTTTACATTTAAATATTAATTAAACGGCCCCGAAATCATTTTAAAAGTGTGCAAACACCCTCTATAAACGCTCAGAGTGAAGAGGTTTATGGTTTATTTTGATTTTGTTTATTTGATTACGGCAAAGCAGGCCAGGGGTTTCCGTCTGACAGAAGGGATGCCTTTGCGGGAGAACTATCTAAGGGAAACTGGCTCGCACCCTCGTTACACATAGAGGAAACCATAAAAACCCTCATGTAGCTAGCCCGTTTGTCTGGAGCTCACACCCTGGTCAAACTACCAGTGACTTTACCGCTCAGCCGCTGGTTATTAATCTATGTAATGAGATCTATGTAAACGTTTAGATGAATATCATTTTACTTATTTAAAGTTAAAAAAGTAATTTCGTACTTATGATTTTACATTTCACTTTGAAAAATTAGTAGAGGATAAGAAAAGAGCATAATCTGTTTCTGTGTCTAAAAATTACACATGGAAGAATGATTTCCATTATTCAGATTCAAGAAATAGTTTTCAGATTTTTTGTCTTCATTTGTGCAACAATAACAACAAAAATAAGAATAATTTGCTATATCATTTAAAGACAAGAAATAAACTGCCACTTAAACAAAGTAAGAAAGCACACAGAAATTAAATGGTATTTTGTATAATGTGATTTGCAAAACTATGTTCCCACTACCCATTATATAAAATTTTACCATCTTATAAAATTTACTGGTTATATATGAAACATTCAAAGAGATACTTATGGAAAGATTGATATTATGAACAGTGTGGCAAATTAAAAGTTTTACTTTCTGAAAACAATTAATTGATAAATTTTGTTCTGCCCTGATGCGATTTCATTGTTGCAAGGCTCAGGAAAAGAATATTGATGTCTCTGTTTCGTGATATTACACACACTAGCCAATGAATTAGAAACCCAAGGTCAATATTTTATTGGACTACCTTTAGCACGGATTCGTTTGGGGATCGAGTCTACATGCTTAAGTCTTACATTTACGTCCAGAGAATAGCCATGCATTGGCTATGCAGCCTTTTAGATCTTGTAAATTAGATGGAAGAAGAGAGTGCTGTCGGATGCATCTTTCCACCATATCCCACATATTTTCTATGGAGTGAAGATCCGGGGTATGCGATGGCCAGGGAAAGTATTGGAAGTCAGATTGTTCAGCGAACCAATTTTGAACACTTCTGGCACGATTTATAGTTGCATTATCGTCCATGAAGTATCCTCGACATTAGAGTGAAAAGGCAGCATCGCAGGGTGCACTTGATCTACCAGTATATTTAGGTATCTCATGGCTGTTTGTTTACCCTAGAGTAACACCAGGGCACCACTTCCATACCAGCAGAACATGTCCCATATTGTGATATTCCCACCAGACCCTTGCAAAGTGCGAGTAAGGCAAGATGGATTTATGGCTTCATGGGGTTCTCGCCAAATTTCACGTCTTCCATTAGTGCAAAATAAAGTGTGACGTAATTCATGCGACCACATTACCCGGTTCCAATCCTCGGATGTCCAGTGTCTTCTTTCCCAACACCACTGCAAACGAATCCTTTCATGTCGGGCAGAAATGAGTGGTTTTTCTCATAAGCACCCGACTATGCATTCCTATCCTCTGCAATTATCTGTGCATTGTTCGACCTGAAATCTGTTGAGCCTTGGTTGACGATCTGTGTCAGTTGGAGCACAGTAGAGTCCCTGTTCTACCGTACAATTCGTTGCAGATAATTCCGATCACTCTCTTGGAAAACTGTGCTCGAACCGCAGTTACGTCTTCGAAAGAAGGACCGTGGGTTCTGATTTCATCTTCTGAAAAACCTTTGATATGGCTGCTTTTGAAAACCCAGTGAGATTTTCTGCCTTAGAAATCGGGGTTCCTGCTAAATGAGCACCAACAATCAGCTCTTTTTCAAGTGCTAAGAGATCTGTTGTTTTCTCTATTTTACTCCATTTACCATGAAAAACACTCTTACACCTTACTTAAACTTAGCATTTTAACCCCGTGTAACCCACATCATAAAAAAATGCACATACTTCAGCCCTAGCACGCATTCAAATGAAAATCTCAGTGGTTTCTAATTCATTAGCTAGTGTGTGTACATAGAAGCTAAAATCTTTACTAAACTTACTATACCAGTTTTCCATGAGGAATTAAATAAGTTTGTGAACCTTGTGAATTTAATCCAAAATTTATCATGAGATTGCTTTCTTGCCAGTCTCTTTTCGATTTACGCATGCATGGATTCGGGACCTTGAATGTCGTCGCCCTTTCCCAAGGAGATTGTCGAATGCTTCATTGTCGAATGCTCTTAATTCCAGTCCAAGAGAACTTTACATCTCATTAGGATCGCGATCTCATAGGATGGTGCCGTTTTGCTAACACAGCACCAGTTTGCACGGATCATATGATATGAAATCTATTTATAGATAAGAATGGTAACCTTAATGATGTATACAACTTTATAAAAAGAAAGGCTATCTTATTAAATCCAAAATTAGTAAGAACACGTGAAATTATTTTAATCAATGCATACACAGTGATTTATTCCTGAATGCAGGTAATAGAATTCTAGTAGTATGCGCTTATGATATTAGAAGTAAATAAAAGTGTAGAGCAGATAAACGGAGAAAAATAAAACTTTGATTTGTGAAACCAAGAATTTCAGAGTTTATTTGGTTTAGAGACACTTTCCAGTAAAGGGAAATATACTTCCATGGAGGACTTTCTAAAGGAAACTGCCTCATATCGTTGCGCATGGAAAAAACCACGAAAACCTCATGCAGCCAGCCAATTCGTCAGTATTTGGAGTCTTCAGTAAATTTATTGCTGAACCACTGGTGTGCAAGCAAAAACTTCAGATGATTAATAAACAAATGTTACGTTAGTAGTATATAAATGGGGATTCACGTGCACGGGGTGCGGGGTGCCGGCGTGCTAGAAGTGCCTGATGCAGGTGCACCGTGCAACGTCA
>KK121038.1:2799-21524 GCA_000611955.2 Stegodyphus mimosarum
TGATATTCGCTAATAATATTGTAACTAAATGCACTTAGATAATTTCATATTAGAAAATCTTTTATATTAATACAGATTATTTTATAAATTTATAAGTGTTTTTTAAATTTACTGAAAGCGATTTTTTTTCATAATTCACACTTTTCTTTACAAAATTTCCTAGCTATAGAACATACCACACTACCTTATATTAAGTAAATAATAAACCTCCAAATTTTAGTTTAAATTAAGTATTGATACAATTAAATATTACATATATTTATTTAAATTCTGTACATATTTATATATATAACATAATCCTCCCTCTTTTTGTATAACTCTACATACATGTTTTCTAAGATGTTACTTTTACATTCAGAAATTTCAATTTTTTTTTGAAACAGTACTAAAGTTATAGATGAAATATCAAAAACTCCCGTACCCTCTTTGCATAATATCTTTTTTCTGTATGTATATATACACACAATCCGTACCTTCTTTGCATAATATCTTTTTTCTGTATGTATATATACACACACACACATATACATATATATATATAAACTTTTGAATGTCCCTTGTTTGATATATTATGCAGACCTTGAGAAGGTTCTCAGAAATATCATTAGTACTGCAACTATACGTAATGTACACCAGTTATTCTTCTAATATTTAAAATAATCTGAAATTAATTGCAGAATTAATATTAGACTTTGCATCCACTCTTCCTTTCTATATTTCTCTATATAATCTTTCCTCGTGTCATTTGCTTGAGGTATTCTATATTTGCGTATTAAAAAGCTTTTCAGAAGCATCACTACTAGAAGCAAACAATAAAATAATTATGTATATAATTAAACCAAGTATCATTTTAATATTTAAAGTATTCTGAAATTAGTAACAGAAATAATTATATACTTTACTCCCTTTTCCTCCTTCCTTCCATAATTCTACATGATACTTTGCCATTTGTTTAACACATTATCCAGACTTTAGCCCAAGTCTCCAAAAATATCCTTACTCTACCAAACAACGTTAAAAACCATCTATGTAATATAAATTAATTAACATTTGTAATACTTAAAATAATTATTTTTTTTTCTGAATAAGAAGTATTTTATAATTCCATTCAGATTTCATGTCTCTTAAATACAAAAACAAAACAAAAACATAATATATTTCAAATATATTTTCTGTTTATTCAATTTTCTCCAATTGCAGACAAATTACATATACATTTAATTATCTAAATAGGCTGCAGACAATATTTTTAACAAAATTCTGAAGTGATTTGTTAGTGTAAGGAATTTTTTTTTCTTGCTATCAAAGCATTAAATGGATAGACATTCTTGTTCATAAATATAACCTTTTCTAGAACTCTGCACATGTAGTTGATTTCCAAAAACCTTCTTAAAAATTAACATTTATGTAACAAGTTATATATTAAAATTTACATAAGAAATTAATTAACAAATTATATTGACATTTATATATCAAAATATAACAATTTATATTTTTTTCTTGTTATAAACTCTTCACATGATTACTAAACCACATATTATTCACATAATTATTAAACGATTAAAATAATAGCAGGCAGTTTTCACTGTGTTCATTATAATGTTCTGTAATGCGTCTCAAAACTAAATGTTCTTTACTTAAAAGTTTTCTATTGCTACCATGTTTTGCAATCCTTTAACAATATAATCCACATTATTACTCTTCAAAGCATATTTCAACACTGAAGAGCCAAAACATTATGACCACTTACTCAATAGCACATTGTGCAACTTTGGCCGGCATAACAACTTCAGCTGGCCTTGGCATGGATACAGGTTCTTGGTAGACGACTGGAGATAGGTTGTACCAAATGTTTAAGCAGTGATCACACAAAGTTGAGATATTCCGACATGGTGATGCTTGAGCTCTGAGTTACCACTCCATGAAATCCAAAATGTGCCGTATCGCGTTAAGATCCGGTGAGTTAGGTGGCCTGGATATTAATTGGAATTTATTCTTATCCTCCTCAAACCACTCCAACACATCAATCCTTGTGACACAGGCTGTTGCCCTGCTGGAAAATTCCATTTCCAGTGGCTGCCAGACAGCACTGGTCAGTTCTTTGGTCTGGCACCAATTTTGCTGTACAAACAGGGTCAGTCTCCAAAGTCCTTTTTCTTTGATGACACGTGGACATCTGCTGATTCCACCATCATTTATCCACTTTGCATAAATACAATTAACGGCAGAGCGTGAAAAACCTACCAGGAGTTCAGTTTCGTAGATACTTGTTTCGAACCTTCATTCAAGTTGATTCAAAATGTGGGACACATTTTTCCAGTGCTCATAATGTTTTGTCCCGTCAGTGTCTATACAAGGGTGATAATACGATAAAAGGAACATTTACACTCAAGGTATGTACACATTTTGCTGCATTATGATTGAAATACAAAGCAGAACAAAAACAAAATTTACAAGCAAGAGGCTAACAGGTTAAACCTATTATTAAATTATTATCCTAACCTATTATTAAAAATGAATTAAGCTGATTGTTGTCTTCACTATGAAATGAATTACTGAAAGAAACATTATAATGGAATTATTTTACACGACATATTGCCATGCATAATTACTATTAATAACACTTTAAATATACTTGACCATTAATTTCAAACTTCAATACAAAAATCAAATTAATAAAAATTTAAGTCTTTTTTTTTAAACAAATCAGTGGTCTCAAAATTTAGTTATTAATGATTATTCTTTCTTTTTTATTTTGTAAAAGATCTTGTGTAAAGAAGATGATTTACCCAATAACTGCATTCAGGATGATTCAACCAATATTGTATTCAGTTTCACGATAAATTAATATACTTATCAAAGAATGAAACTTGCATCAAGCAATGTATCCTGAAATGTATAATATCTGCATATTTATAATTTAATATATAAAAGACAACAGCATATGTGGCAATTAAAAGCATCAGTTCTAAATCAAATTAAAAATCACGAAATATACTAAATTCATAAATAAATTAGTTTACTATTATTCAGACTTTAAAAGAATTAGCACTTATAATCAATATATCACATGGAATATGATATAAAAACTTGTTATTGTCATAATAGAAAATGAACACAAAATTCCTCAGAAAATTTAACAAACAAAAATAAAATCATTTTCTTAACAGCAGTTTTGTAAATTCTTCAAATTATAATAATAGTTTTTATTTTGAATTATACAATACATAATATACAATTTTCCATATGTAACTTTAATACATATTTATATTTCAAAATATTGCTTCTCACACACACTAAATGCAATTTGAAATAAAAAAGATACTGCGAGGAGTTTCTTAATATTTTCATGAATTTTGGGTTTATACATGTTATGAGAGACATAAAATTTATTATATTTTACTTATACAACAGATCAGTTTAAAAATTCAAAAAGTTACAGTATATTAAAATCCAAGTTTGGAGAAATATAAGCATAACAATATTAACAAATAAAAGGAGTACATTTTTAATTTATTGGAACAAGTTTTGTTGGAATAACAAAAAAAAAATGCTCAGTATTTTCCAATTATTTTCACAATTCCAACTTACAGTATACAGTAAGCTTTCGGAATTTATGAGTATGCATGCAGTAATGCATAATAAGCATGTATAAATAGGTAGAACATGCAAACTTAAATACAACTTAATGCCTGTTTCACCAAACAGTATCCAGCAATTGCAAATATATAAACATTCAGTACATAAAAAATTTTCTCACCGCATATAATGCTTCATGGACAGAATGTTTTTGTCAGTGAGCTATTAATATAGCCAAATAGATTTCCTTTGCTAATTCCCAATGTCATGAATAGTTTTCAATTTTTCGTGGGAATGCAGATAATCAGAATGTACCAATGTTGACAAAATAAAAATAAAGTTCTCCCCCCCCCAAAATTTTAGAACTCAGATTTGGAATTTTCAAATATATTAGTATTCATAATAAAAAGAATATGCTAAAATATTAAATGTTACATGAACTAATAATTAGCAACAAGACTCAGCATATCATGAGCAAATTTGCAGTCAATAGTTTTGAACTTTTCATACCTGCAAATGATGCAAACTATAGTTTAGGAAATTTACTTGTTACCTACTGATTCTTTTTACTTTTTTTTAAGAACTTAAAAATGTTTAATTTGGTATTCTGAATTTTATGCTTTTTTGCTAACACATATAAAACGATTAGTTTAGTTTTTGTAATCTTTTTTTGGCTTTTTTCACACTTCTTAACACTTTATTAGTTTCCTTGATTTTGAAGTATAAAAGAAGTTGCACATATGAGTTGACAATATGTTCCCACAACTGAAAGGCATGAAGATGGCATTTAAGCCAATCATGATCAATAGTTTTCAACTCGGATATAATTTTGGATTTTACATTTTTATGATAACATACTTTTTCAAACACAGTTTTGAACCTTTTACCCATCTCACACACAGATAAAGTAAACTGATGTGAGGGGTAACACAATCCATCTTTCATAAAATCATATTCTTTAAAATGTAAAAAATAGGTGTGTGTGTCTAAAGTTTTATTTGAAACAAGAACACTTTTGCACAACAGGCACAAAGGAAACTGTTTTAATGCCTGCTTAGCTATATACCCAGCAACATAGGCTGAAGAATTTTGATCAAATACATTATGTACTGCACCTGCAGTAGGAATATCTACAGCATTACCTACAGTCTTAGTTAATGGAAGCGACAGGTCATCAAAATCAATTTCCAGTTCATTTTCTTCATCACCAAACCTTTTTATTTTTAAACTCTTCGGAGTGTAAACTTTGGAGTGCGTTTCTGGTGTTGTAAATGCTTCCTTCCTTTGGTCTTCACTATTTGCAGATGGCAGCTCTTGAGCTCCAGTCTCATCTGTTTTTTCTGTTCGAGTCAGTGACACCATTTCAGTATCTACTATTGTTCGAATTTCATCATCTAATAAGAATAAATATAAAAAAAACTTTATTTAAATATTACATAATCCTTTACAGTTCAAATTTGCAATTTAATAATTTAACAATTTTACAGTGCTCAGTATTTCTGGAAGAATTTTTCTCTTAATGCTACAATTACTTATCATTACTGACACAGCTTTTATTTATTAGCTGTTTTTTACTTTATGAATAGTTCTATGCCTTGCGATTTTTTTATTGGGTTACTGTAGTGAAATATTAGTTTATAGATTTTTAAGTACAATGTGATAGAACCAGTGCCGATTCTAAACTGTTGCCCATTGACGTGAATTAAAAAAAAAAGAACTTTATTTTTACTGACAAAAGCTTCTTTAAGTTATCCACCTTCTCATTTTTATCACAAAACGATACGATATTTATGCCTCTAGCCTTGGGTTTAGACGTTTTCAATAAACATGTGGAATACTAGAGGGCCACAAAAATTAGTTCAGCAAGAAAAAAAATGCCAAAACTTCAGAATCAGCAATGATCTTTAACGATTTTCATTGCTTTTTAGGTTGAAAACTTAGGTACTGTAGTAAATTTTAAATAAGTAATCACCTGTGATCCAAGGATGGATTAGTCCACTTAACATTGATTTTTATGGGAAAAATAGTTTTACTTTACAAACAAAAAAGCACACTGCTTGCAAACTTTTTGAATGATAAATGGCCATCAGGAAAAAATTAAATTTGTAAACTGAAGTTTCATTGTTCTGATTCGTGAAAAGCACTTTTCTTTATCTCAATGAACCTTCATATAAAAAATAAATGGTTTGCATCCAGCACTACTGATGTATTACTAAACCATACAAAAATAACTGATTTATTGAATACGAAATGACAGTTAAAAATTAAAATTATAAAACAAGATAAAAACATGCATTATCACAAGGAATAAAATTTAATTTTACATAAATGTATAGAGAATCATGGTTACCTGTTTGCCCTAACTTCTTTGGTACAGCACAAGAATGTAGGTAACGGAAATTGGTTGTGCGGAAGTCACTTTCAGTGAAGTGTATAGAACACACTTTTCCTTTTCTGTATAATTCATCTGCAGATTTGTTGAGCAGATCTTTATTGCAGGCAGCAGCCCACTGTTTTGACCTGTAAAAAGAGAAAAGAGTAACTTTATTTTCTTTGATTTAATGAATTTATTGCTAGTGGAGATGTAGCATTATTTAAATGAAATAATTCTAATGAAAACTTGGCTACACATTAGAATGCTAATTGATTAATTTTTATTATTTACAATAATTTTTATTAAATAGTCAAAATACCATCTGATTTAGACCGTAGAAAAATTAAAATTAGAGCTTGTTTATGAAGTAGTTACTGCAAAATAAATGACTACCTGAATTTATCGATAACGTATATTTACTGTACAAAGATAGGATAATGATATAATAATCAAATATTTATAAATTATGTATGTATATAAATATAAGTTACAAACTCTTACCTAACAGGATCCTTAGGGAATCCGAAGAATCTTCTCTCTGGATTTTTCCAAGATGTTGTACCACAACAAAAACATCGATACCATGTTTTATTAGCTGCTTTCCTTTTCCTAAGCAAAAGATACACAATAAATTTCCATTTTTATAGAAATTGATAAAATTAAAAAATATCAGATAAAATATGAAAATTGTTGCAAATATATTATCGGTGCCAATACATACGGCTACATTTACAATAATATTTAAAGATTTTAACAACACTAATCATAAACTATTTTTGAAACATTTACCTAATTTACATTTAAGGCCTTCAATATTCTACATCTCATTAATTAAAATTATTAGTTCACAGATTATAACATTTAGAAATTTGAAAAGTATTGGCAGTAAAAATGTTAATACTGCAATGTGGGGTATGAAAATATCTTTATAGAACTTACATGATTCGTATATTTAGATAAAATTTCGTTTGTCAACATGGAAATAAAGAGCTACCGCTAAAAAATGATGGTATTTACTACATTCAGAAATTACACTATTTTTTTAAGTTTAATGATAAAAAGATAGAAATAAAGCTTACCTGGAAAATGATGAAATATTAGGTGAAGTTTCACTTTCACTGGCTGTTGAATTTCTATTGTCCATATCGCTACTTAAAACCAGAGAATCTATTCTTTGTTTAAACTCTTACTAAACGTAACGGTCAAACTAAAGAATATGTCAAACCTTGCAAACCTGTCCAAACCATATTCTTTGATTCAGCTTCGAGCTTTGGCGACAAATATTTCACGCATGCGCATTTGTTTCCCTTTTCATTGGAAGGAAGCCACTTCTGCTTTTGCGAAGTTTTCCTTCTTAACAGTACATATTCTTTGGCTAAACTACCTGAAATAGAAAACAAAACTTTTTAGGACAACCCTCTTTTACATTTCATTACTGAACACAATTGCATTTCCAGCCATTTGGTTTTAAAATTTTGCATGCAAGTCAGTTAATTTTAATTTCCTTCCTGAGTTTGATCTTAAAATATCTAATTAATCTCATTTATTAAACTTTAATTATGTCAATTTTGATAATCTTTTGATTTTAAATTACTTTTTAATGTTCTAAAATATATAACTCTGAGGATATCGTTTAGTTGTGTTCTTCACGAGCAACTTAAATTTAAAAGATTATTTACTAATTTGATTTTGTTTATGAAAGTTCTTTTGGCTTAAAGTGGACTAATGTCTTTCTTATTGAGCATTGTTCGTGACTTACGATTTTACTCTAGCAGAATATAATTTTATCCTTACTTGAAAGAAAGACGAAACACTCCCATTTGATTTAGTTGTTGTTAATTGAGAATAGATTGGTTTATGCCTCTTGACAAGTCAATTAATTTACGAACAATGACAATAGCTATTTTTTCAGCACATAAAATTTCTAATTTTGATTTTGGTATTTTTGCGATTTTTCTGTAGAGATTTTTATGTTTTTAAAGAAATAGATATTTTGAAAATACTAATTTAAAATTCTATTTAAAATACTGACCATAATTTTTTTCCTTAAAATATTCTCGGTTTGAACTGAATTTATGTTCCTTGGAGATGGTATATAGAAAGTATTCTAATTATATGGTACCAAGGGCTTTCACAACTGGTCCTGCAATTTCCGCGCGTTGCCAGGGAGTAGCATGGCAGCACGAATTTGATTTTCCAGATGGGACCACAAATGTTCTATTGGATTTATGTCAGGTGAATTTCGAGGCCAAGACATGACTTGAAAGTCACTGGAATGTTCCTCGAACCACTCCATGACGGTTCACCCTTATGACATGATGCATTATCCTTTTGGTAAACACAATCATCCGCCGGAAATACTGCTGTCATTAATGGGTTAACTTCGTCTGCAATGATGTTCCTGTAGCTCACAGACGTCAGGGATTGTTCTGCGAGGATTATGGGTCCTAATGTGTTCCATAAAAACATGGCCCACATCATAATACTCCACTTACCGGCTTGTCTCTGTCCAACTGTGCATTCGGTAACCAGGTTCTCGTTTGGAAATCGGCCTCTTACCACATGCCCGTCGATATAATGTAACAGAAAGCCTGATTCGTAGGACCATGCAACTTTCTTCCATTCTTTTAATATCCAAGTCTAATGTTTCTTCGCCCACTGCAGACGAAGTTGGCAATGACTTCCCGTTAGTTCACGGACATGCCTTGGCCTCCGGCTGCGTAAGCAGCAATGTACGCTGTACAGTGTGTTGAGAAACTCTGTTTGGGTAGCCACTGTTGTAGCTGGGGATGATTTCGGCTGCTTTAGCTTTTCGATCATGGCGAACTACGCGTATTAAGCTCCGCTCTTCTCTGGAATCAATGCTCCGTCGACGACACACTGCTGGCTGTCGACTTGTCGTTTCACCTTTCTATACACCAATTTCGATATATGTTCCCAGCAACTGCACTTGGAAAGCCTACTAAAACCGCCGTTTCTGATATTGACCTTTATCGAAGTCTGATAAATCAGCTTCTTTTCCCACTATGTCTCTAATCGCGCTATGTTTCGAAAGACAATGCATAGCCGCTTTATATATCATCATCAGTGGTTTTGTTCCCTGGCGAGCCCACTGTTATGGATGTACATAATGTAATGGCTCTTCGGTGGATGTATATACATGGAACACAGATGGAACGTACACCCATGTATATACATATATATATATATATATGCACGGAACATGCATACATGGAACACGGACTCGTAACATCAATAACTTTCCTTCTTTCCACCGACAGCGAGGCAGCCGATCCACTGGGGCAGTTAGCATATCGGCCATGTAGCCTCGCTGACGGAAATATCTTGGTCCACATAACATACACTCACGTTTCTGAAAATTGCAACACCAAGAAGGAATCGTCATAATTGAATGCAATTTAATATACAGTTGAGTGGTAGTGGTACAAATAAATGATTAAATGTTCAAAGCAAACAAACAAGAACAAGAGATCAGAATCAGTATTTTGTGTGGCCACCACGCGCCGTAATAAGTGCTGCTACACGACGTGGCATGGAGTCAAACAAAGTTTGAATGTCTGACTGAGGAAGAGCATTCCATATCGTTTGTACGCGTACCCAAAGTTCGTCTGCAGACGCAACAGGACGAGGATCACGAGCAAGACGCCGACCAATGACATCCCACACATGTTCAATTGGCGACATATCCGGGGAACACGCAGGCCAAGGAAGAAGCTGTACTTGCTGCGCTGCAAAGAAGGATTTAACAATCCGAGCAGTATGAGGGCGGGCATTGTCCTGTTGAAATACAGCGCCTGGCAAGCTTTGAAGGAAGGGAACAGCTTCGGGCTGTAGAACTTCACGGATATACCGGTTGCTGTTCAGATTGCCCACAATTCGTAGCAATTGAGATCGTCTATGATATGCTATGGCGCCCCAGACCATAACTCCGGGTGTTCGTCCACTGTGGCGTTCGATAATGCACTCCGGAAGGTGGCGTTCACCGGCATAGCGTCTGACACGAATGCGGCCATCATGGTACCACAAATTAAAGCGGGATTCGTCAGAAAACACGACATGCTGCCAATCAGCACGCCAGTCTCTATGCTGATTGGCCCATTGTAGCCGCAGGCGGCGATGGTCGTGCGTTAGGGGGATCCTGTATAAAGGAGTCCGTGCGCGCAGTCCACACTGCAGCAGACGTCTACGAATTGATGAAGCACACAATGAAACACCTGTAGCTATTGACCACAGTGCTGCCAATTGTCTAGAGGAAGCTGTACGGTCCGTCCGCGCCATGCGGACCAGGTGTCTATCATCGCGAGCTGACGTCACATTTCGGGGTCCACTCCCGGATTTCCGAGTTGTCCGACACTCGTCCGTCCACTGCTTCCAAACGCGCATCACTGTGCTGCTGTTACGCTGCACACGAGAGGCTACTGCACGATACGACAATCCAGCTTCACGAAGGCCGATGATTCTCCCTCGTTCAAACTCTGTAAGTTGTTCAAATCTCGCTCTCTTTCGTCGACGAGGCATAAGTACAGATTGAGTTAACGTTTACCACTAGCAGATAACCACCGATAACCATACACGCCTCGCTACAGCCGTCTATTTATTCGGATCCATCAGCCGTTCAGAGGGCGCTGCTCAGCATACGCATGCGCTACGGATTTGCAATTCTAATCATTTGCATATCATGCGCTACTTTGCATTTCCTGAAAATTTCAGCTCACTCGCGTAAGTCCTTCATGGTGTTGCAATTTTCACAAACGTGAGTGTACTTTGGTGTAACATGTGCTCAAGAGTGCTGGGGAAGGTAGAAACAAATGCTGAGCAAGTCAATGGTGTAGTTATGGAAGGAGGGTGAAATGCGGGTGAGGAGATGAGTTTCAGTTTCACATTTACAAAGATAATACAGATAGGTGGTTATAGAGATAGATGATTACAGAGGTAGATTAAATTCTGAATAGGCATTCACAACGTGAACAATAAATGGGTACTGTGGATAGTTCAAATGTAAGTATAACTGAATTATAATCAGCTGAATAGCGCGTTAATTATGAATATGATCACTTAACAGTGGAACTGAAAAAAAGTAAAAATAATACATTTAATAAATCAAAATACATAATTCAAGACTCACAATTAAAGAAATAAGTATAAACAGAAAAAGCTAACTTAATATAAAATAAATTAACTACAAGTGCAGACCACACGGGGGCTGTGCTGGTGACGAGGATGACAGCTGAAAACGTCAACCTGGCTGAGATGCTTTCTTCGGCCTGTCTGAGATGTTACGTGCGATATTAACGCAATCGCAAATGCGTTTCAAATCATAGCAATTTTTTGAAGTAACTTCCACCCAGGCATGGATATGATTCGCTCCTGGCTGCCTAAGATGATGGTTTGCGGTCTCTCTGCAAACGATCACATAGTGGTCCAGATATCCTGCCATCCCGCACGAGCACCGGTTGCTTTCGTGTCGTCTGAAGTGATGCAGGTGTGTCATGAAGTGACCATGCCCTGTTACAAATTGGACAAGGTGAGGAGAGCCACTTCTTTACAAGCCGGCAGACGTTTTGGTTATATGTAGATTCTTCTGCTAGTAGTCTATCTCTCCCACAGATGTTGCCAACGTTTCAATAATTCTCTCTCTCGAGCTCGGCTTTTAAGAACGAGCCACGAAAAAGCACATCAAGGGGCGAACGTGGGGCGTCAGTTGCTGCTCTTTGGGTTGATGCATCTGCAATTTCACTACCCACTATTCCGGTGCCGGCAGTTACGTACTGGAATTTGGGCCTGCAGTATTTTGATGTGTTTATTAACAGTTTTATATGGCCCTGACGAATGGTTTTTTTACTGCATGCGCCTTGGATTGCCTGAAGGCCAGATGTCGAGTCTGTACAAATATTGAAATAATTATTTTACAGTGCATAGACAAGTACAGCTTTCAATGCAATCAGTTCAGCCTCAAAACCTGAGATGTGGTGCTTGAACTTTCTTCCCCAGGTCTTTAAGATCTGATTTCCATGTAGTTCATAGTCAGTACGCAAATAAGTCATATACCACAACTTATTGTCTCCTTCAGTCGGAGCACGCGCACTATTGCACTCTCGCGCTGAGCTAGGAGATGTAGAGGCGGCAGTCCTGAAAGAAACATCAATATCACAAATGGCGCGTTTAGTGGGCTGGTTACGTGCAGTTTTTGTGGGCACGTATCGAAAGTGGTGTATGAATCGCGAAACGACAGGTCGCCGCCCAACTGTGTATCATTGACGGCGCATTAATTTCAGAGGACAGCGGAAATTGATACCCATTATTCATTATTCGCCGTGACTGAAGGCCTAGAAGAGCCGAAATCAACTTCAGCCACAACGGTGGAGACCCAGACAGTGTTCCTCAACACACTGTACAGCGTACATTGCTGCTTATGCAGTCGGAGGCCGAGACATATCCCTGCATTGACGGCACGTCATCGCCAGCTGCGTCTGTAGTGGATCAAGAAACATTGGAATTGGGCATTAGAAGAAAGGAAGACAATGCATGGTCCAACGAATCACGTTTCCAGTTACATCACATCAACGGGCGTGTGCTAATACGGCGATTTTCGAACGAAACCCTGGCTCCCGCATGTACATTTCGACGGAGAAAAGCCAGGATTATGGTGTGAGCAATGTTTTCATGAAACGCATTAGCATCCATCAGGTTCACCTATTCATGACTACAGTATTTCCGTCGGGGGATGGTGTTTACCAACAGGATAATGCACCATGTCATAAGGGTCGTATCGCCAGAGAGTGGTTCGAGGAATATTCTAGTGATTTTCAAGTCATTTTTTGGCTTCCAAATTCATCTGACGTTAATCCAATACAGCATTTGTAGTCTCACCTGGAAAATCGAATTCGTGCTACCGCTCTACACCCTCGCAATGTACAGGAATTCCAGGACCAGTTGGTGAGCGCTTGGTACCAGATATCTCAGACTACGTATCAGCATCTTGTGGAGTCAATGCCATGCTAGATACTGCCAGGTTTGAGAGCTAAAGCCAATGTAGGACGTGTTCGGTGTGTGTGTGTGTGTGTGTGTATGCACACACACACACACACACACGGACTGCTATACTATGTGTTCGGTGTGTATGCACACACACACACCGAACACATAGTATAGCAGTCCCGTTTACAAAATTCAAAGTTCTGAGTCTACTCGTTTTTGAGTTATGCGAGATACATACATAACTACGTAAGTATGTAAAGCACGAAATATTCTCTTCTGAATCCACTTTAAATCCATTTCACAATCCGTTTTGAGAAAAAGAATCCTATATTTTCTTTATACTTACAGATGTATCACAAAAATGGCATCGAGAGCGTTCAAAATTGATATTTTCCTTGAAATACGATAGGATTTCATGTTTGAAAATACAGGTATTTCAAACCGACCATTTATTTACTAGAGATATGTTAGTTATTTTAAGAAAAACAAATTTACATTCAGGCACCTTTATTGTAGAATTAAATTATTTATTCAGCAAAATGAATAGGAAAGAAAAATTGCGCAATTCTTTGGTATTTTTAGAGAATACCATTTTTAAAGACTTTAGATAATCGCTTGCTCGGAGAATTACTTTTGAATAATCGAAGTGTACTCCTTTGACGCTAATTAATTTTGTTTCAAGAATGAACAATATTATTTTTTATAAATTGAATCTTTCCAATGATATTTTATTTGTTAATGTCAACTTGTTTTGTAATATTTAACGTTAACAATATTTCATTTCTTACATTTTATGTTACCCTCAGTATTTTATAATTTCAGACTAATATAAACAAAGTAAATTTTATCTAATTAAAGCTCTGAAAAATGAGATAAATAAAGCAAAATTTTTCGAATATTTAATATATGTTTCAAATATTGAATAGTTTGTGCATTATTTTTACTTCCTTGTACGGAGCAAAGAACGAATTGTAATCTAGAAAAATCTCTGGCATCATATTTCAACGAAAATATTCAGTTTGACCGCTCCCGAATCCATTTGAAACAAGTTTTTGCGTGACATTTCTACGCACATACACATTAAAGCATTCTTTTTTCTGGAAATGGATAATAAAATGGATTAAGAAGAGTTTTTTCCCGTGACATACGTATGTATGTATGTGTCTCGCATAACTCCAAAGCGATTATCCTCAGAATGCAGAAATTTTGTGTATGACATTCCTGTGACATGTAATTGTGTACCTCGCTTTTTGATTGCAATTGGCAACACCAAACATATATGTATATATATATATATATATATATACACTCTGTTCCCCGACTCGGTGAGCTTAGTATTTTATTCTTCTATGCTGGTACATCGCGCATTTTTTGCACTGAAAGGCGATTGAATTATGTTGTGTTTATGCTCCGGCTAAGATTTTTATACCATTAGATAATCTGCATGCAATAGTTGTAAAATTATCAATAAATTAAGATATATTCAAAGTAAACAAATGGCAGCTTTGTTACACTAAGCCAAACAAAGCCGCCATTTATTTACGTTTGAAACTGTTAGTAGAATAGCGAATTAGGTCAGTTTGTGAACTAAATTATATGTCTTTTTCTTGAACGGGACCAAAGTAATTTACAATTTTGTGCTCCGAAAAATCTGTCTTCCTGCCGCTGGCCGAGTTGCTTGTTTTTGCCTAGGAAATCTAGTTTTAATTGTAAAAATCGTTTTTACTTCCTTCCACGAAGTAAAGGAAGTATTGTAATCGCGAAAATTTACGGGTGTCATATTTCAACGAAAATATTTATTTTGAGAAATATCGAATACAATTTAACCATGTTTTTGCGTGACATCTGTACGTAAGAACAGACTAAAAGACTTTTTTTCCCAAAAAGGGTTGCAAAAAAGATTTAAAATGGATTCAGAAGATATTTTTTCGTGACGTCTGTACGTACGTATATACGTATGTATATATGTATCTTGCATAACTCAAACACGAGTAGCCTCAGAACGTTGCAATTTTATGTATAGGACAGCTATAACATATAGATGTGCACCTCCCTTTTTGGTTGCAATTGGCGGCACCAAATATATACCCGCTCTGTTACTCGGCTCAGTGAACTCAGTTTTTTGTATTCTTATATATTGGTAAATTGCTCCTTTTTTGCTTTAAAATTTATTGAATTATATTGTTTTTATCCTCCAAGGTTTTTATGCCTTTACCTAATCTGAACACAATAGTTGTAGAATTACCAAAAATTTAAACATTGTTTAAGTGCGGCTAAGACTAATTTTTGTTTACCATAGCAGCCCGATTTGTTTACATTTGAAACTTAGCAGAATAGTGAATTCACTTTTCTAAACTTCAGTGTCTTTTTGCCGAATGGCACCAAACATTTTTGTGAATTATTGTGCATCGAAAAATCTGTCTTGTTGCCTGCTGCCCGAATTGGTTGTTTTTGGGAAGAAATCTAATTTTAATTGTAAAAAAAAATTTTTTTATGTTAACTGTATTTGTTGTTTTATACTTTTTCTATATTTTTCAATTTTTAATGAAGGTATTTTGAGATTTCATGTATTTGTGTCTTGTCGCGAACTGAGAACAGACTTAATTGAATGAGAAATATATCTCTAGTGAAATTTGAAGCAATAAGTGTCTTCCATTAGCAGCAAATATTGTCGCCAGTCTGTCTCGGACAGAGGGGAATGTTTACGGGTAGTGCATGCGCATTATGTAAGCGGCGCTGAATCGTCTATAGAAAACTGTTTCTTTTTATTTGTTTAATTTCTTTTGTACATCGTTTTAGATTTATAATAGTATTTGAATGGAACATGTGGCAACGATTAGATAATTCTTCAAATGATACAATTTTTGTGCATTTTGAGCTATAAAATGAATGAGCTGCGACGCTGTTTATTGAACCTAGTGCCAGAGTGTCACTGAGGTAAATAAATATAGTGATATAAAGAGTATATTTATTCTATTGTGGTTTATGCGCTAGTGACGAAATAGATTTAATTGAATTCTAAAAGTTTAAATGAAATGCAGGAAGAAATGCAGATTATTTAATATTACCTATAATAAAGTCGTGTACTGTGCAGATAACATTTTGTCTGTGTACATTTCAACCTGAATTCAAATTTTATTTTAAATTAATGTTATTATAAAATCACTGTTTTTAGTTTTTATGTCAACCAACACTAATTAAACAGGAAAATGTGCTTTCGCATATCACCCATACAGAAGAAATGTTTCCTCGTCGTCTTGAATTTGCGATTTCGATTACTCATTTTATTCACCGACTAAAATTAAATTCACAATATCACACATTCACACCATTTCACTGAATTTTAATTTCGGCACTCAGTGATTCACATCATTTCAGTGAATTTCGGACTGAAGCTTCAAAGCACCTTTTTTATTTATATTTCAATGTCATTTTTATATTCTTGCTGCCTTTTAGCGATCTAAAAGAAAACAGTTTTTTTATATTTCTGAATCATATTAAATGCAAAAAATAAATATAAAATTTCAACTCTTTTTAATAAACATCAAATTTCAGCACTTTTTAATAAATATAAAATTCCAACTCTTTAAATAAACATAAAATTTCAGCTCTTTCAATCTTCATGTTAATAGACACAAACTGTAAATCGTTATCTATCCGAAGAAATTTATAACGGAAGAATTTAATTAATGCCTTAGAATTTAATACTGAATGGCTTGCGATTAATAAATATGAGAAGTTCAAAATTGTTATAACTCTTAAACTATTTTAATAATTTCATAAGTTTTCTCTAGATTGATTCACATTTTAATCAAAGTAGTTTGTTGTTATTATTAATATCTATCTTTATTCATACTTTATTAGATTTTGCGTAATGACTTTGCCGGAAGAAAAGTATTAAATTAAAAAAAGAAAGAAACCGCCGATCGCGAAATTAAGTTAATTTGCAAAACAACGTTCCTCTTGAATCGCAAAATAGGGAATTTAATTAAACTTCGAAATTTAACAATTCGCATTTGATATTTTACTCATTGCGCTACATTAATATGAAATGTAATTAAGATTAATATAATGCAAAATGTTTTGAATGCCCTATAAATACTAAAACATGTTTTAAATAAATTTAATTAGTGTAGTATGTTTAACTTAATTATTTAAAATATTCTTGGTCTTCATAAGCGGTGAAAATAAATATTTTCCTGAAGTGGAATAGGTGTTATCTTTTCGTTTCATTTCAAGAAAGCGTTAAAACATATTATGATGTAAACATGAATTCTTAATTCTGCAAATTATATAAATTTGCATTTAAATTAATTAAAAAGCAGGTTACTCATATTTCCGAAAAGAGTTCTATCTCAGCCGTTGAAATGCGATATTCATGTGTCAGGACTCAGTGTATGGTGCATATTCTTGGCAAACATGTTCGTGAATTAAACTGAGTCCTGATCTTGAACAGGGAGCTCAATGCAGCTATGTTCTGTGGTAGAATACTGTGATTAGGTGGTAGAATAACTATACGTAAGAAGGATTTAAAATCCTCTTTTATTAAACCACAATTATATACAGCCACTTCCCAACTCGGGAGGGATACAGAAAGTAATGACCGCCACTTAACAATCAAATAATTTAAACTAAATATAGAAATTAAGTCGTCGTTGCTCACAGAGCTATGAACGCGAGGTTGGCCTCTATGCTAAAGGGTGCGTAGCAAGATTTAACTAATACTAACGCACTTAGAATTACTTTAATCTGGTAAGGCGAACGTCGAATAGAGTAACAGTGGTCTGAGACTAAAAGCTCTCTCACTCTCCTACCTCTCGTTTAAATAGAACTTGGATCCACTTCAAATTAGCATAAAGCTGAAAGGCGCGCTTATTCTAACGGGAAGTTGAAATAAGAACAGATAGAAAAAGGCAAATTAAAATAAAACTTTGTTAGTTTAACTAAAACCTTACACATGTATAATATCTGTACACTATTTCTGAGATGCAATGAAAAACTACTATTTTCTGACGTATTAGGTTACACTTTCTAACTTGAATGTGCGAACGTAATTATCCTATAATTGTCCTTTGAATTAACTTCAATATGAAATGAAGCCTTCGTTTATTGTACTGTTACGGAAATTTAATATTTTAAAATTTCCTTTCGTCTAGAATCATCCTTTACTCATAAGTTTTTGCAATGTCCTTAAAAGTGTTCTGTAAATGAATGAAACTAAATCTGTTTAAAAAACGTAGTTAATAGTACAGTGTAAATAAACACAGTTTATTTCAAAAATGCCACAAATAACAGAAATATTAATGCAGAAAACTTAAAAGAATAATCTTGAATAATAAAAATCAACCCCTGATTGAAAGCTATCGAAATGCAGAATAATTTTTAATAGATTATATAAATATTCAAGCATTTCAAGTTAATAATTTAAATTTTTACTTCCTTGAACGAAGTAAAAGTAAGTATCACAATCGCGAAAAATTTCGGGTGTAATTTTTCAACAGATATATCCATTTTCACAGTTCTAGAATCCATTCGGACGATTTTTTGGGAAGACGTCTTTGTGTATGGACAGAATGAAGAGCTCTGTTTTCCAAACCGGATTATAAAATGGATTTAAAAGGGTTTGTTTTTCATGACATCTGCACTTAGGTACGTATATAGGACAGCTATAACATCCAGTTATGCACCTCCTTTTTTATTGCATTTGGCAGCACCTGAAGTTATACATATATACATGCGTGTGTGTATTCGAAATATACATATATATACATAT
>KK121038.1:21628-69582 GCA_000611955.2 Stegodyphus mimosarum
TTAACGGGTTTTTACTTTCTGAATCCCTGGTCATAGTCATATATTTCCAACTACACAAGTGTTTTAAATTACCAAAATTTTATGTTGTGGCAATGTCAAATTTTTTAAAAAAATTATAAATTGCGAAATCTAACTTTTAATGCGGTCTTTCGTTTCGTATACTCGTATTTGGGAAAGTTCTGTACTAGCTATGAAAAAATAAAATTATAAAAGTTTGACTCCCGTACGACAGAAATATTTAATTTCAAAATTTGTAGCTTTTAATACCATTTTCAACTTGCGTAGTTGATCGATTGATTAAGTGCAGCAAAAAAAATGTATATTATTTAATAGGTCGTACAAAGAAGTCATGTGATGTCTACACTAGATTTTTTTAACTGTAAAGAAGAACGATTTCAAAAGGATAGCCCTTAACTAGAAGTAAAGTTGACAGAATTTCAATGCGATTTGTCACTAAAATCATGTCTCAACAGCAGAATCTGTCACAATCTGTTGATTTCGAAAGACGAGCATTCAGTTTTACTTCGAATAACGCTTTCAAGTCCCACATTGTTTTTATTACTTACACAATTTCCGTTTTCGAATATGCAGTGGACATAAAAATATAGACAAATATTCATAGATGTGCATATTCCATAAATATTCCAGATAATTGTATTCATAAGGAAAGTAACAAAGCAAACAGTACAGACTTCAAAATTTTAGAGACAAATGAATGCCATTTCTTCTTAATATTTGAACATAAGTAACTGCAAATTAATATTTTCAATTTCGATCGAGAAAAGGCACATTTCATACAATGTATAAAGGATGTTATGCAAATTTAGAGCGTTTTAAAAGCCAGTATTCAAAGCAGGAAAATCATTCTTCACACGGCTTTAGAGCAGAAATATCAAGCCTTACTTATTAAGATGTTTTATTAAAATGGCAGTAATTTTTCAATTGCACTGCAAGAAAATCGAAGCTTGTAAGACTTGTGAAAAGGGACAACGTCGAGACTAGCTTTGAAAAAGATGATTACTAAATATCAAGAGAGTCTGGAGTTGTCTATGCTGTGAGGAAGCAGATGGTAACGGATTTCAAATGAAAGTGTGCAAAAAGTCGTTCATGGCCGTGGTCAAAAGAGCGTCCGCTTCCCAATATTCTTCGGCAATATTCTTCTAGCTCTCGAGTACGTGTCTTGTGATTTGTCTCTGCCATTATAAAAGGGTCTGTAATTCATTGTAAAGTGGTATCAATACGAGATCTTCAAAAGCTGCATCACGCAACCTCGAACAAACACACTGATTTTATAAGCCTTCTTTCGACTACAATAGCCGTTGACAACGTATGGCGTTGGAAAACTTTATGGCATTTTACTTTACATTGAGCACTTAACACTGAAAACTATCGCATGTAGCGTACGGCAGGCCCTATCGCTGTGCACCAAAGATCTCTAGATCCTGATTACCTTATTGTATGGTGTGTTTTTATTGCTGATTTCATTTTCGGTCGCTTTATCGTTGAGGAGAACACACTTTACACACCTAAAATGTGTTACGTCATGGGTGTCCGTTACTTCGAATTTCTTCTTTATTGCCTTATGAAAATCCTAAGAGACTACTTACTGTTTCCACGCAAAATGGTGACCACCTCCCATTGCCAGACTTGTGAAGGCACAGCTTCGTGCCCACTTTGGAGATGATCGGATAACTTTGAGAAGTTTTCCAACCGCCTATCGTTTTCGTTCTCCAGGCTTCAATAGCTGTGATTTGTGGGAATTCCTGAACGATCTTGTCTATTGAAGAAGCATATGAACTATGCCTAAATTGAAAGTAAGCATAGCACGTCATGTTGCTGCAATGTATCGAGAAATTCATTTCGCTACTGTTGAATACCCTATAACACGCTTTGAACGTATGATTGGCGAAAACAAAATGCACATTGAGTAATGGCTGTGATTAAATAAAGATTTGTGTTTCATGCTCTTCATATATCCCCTTCTCATCTGGTTGTCGAAATTTGAATTGTTATTTTTTGTTTCAGTTTCCTTTCCCTGTGGTCCGTACAACGTATATACCAAGTGTCAACGAAATAGGTCTACTAGAACGTACGATCTCTACGTAGATCGCTACATAGATCTTTACATAGATAAGGTAACTTTAATTATAACCACCCTGTACATTTAAAAAATCCGATATCAGCAGAGGCAGAAGGGCAGGAGACATCTAATATTTACCATTAATCTGTAAATATGCTAGCTTGCACACTAGCTATTATTTTATAGATGTTACAAAACTCTAACGTCTACACCACATGACTTTTTCGTAAGCTCAGATTTTTTATATTATGCACGTATTTAGTTGCACTTCTTTTAAATGTATTTAATTTGCGAGTGAAACAGATCGTCCAATTCTTGAACAAAATGGACAGTTACAGCTGCTAAAGTATTATTTTTTTATTAATATCAAATACAGTTATTAATTCAACATTTTATTTTACTTGAAATATTAGAATTGAATTAAAGTTCCTTTATTACTCTTTGAATACATGTAAGTCTCTTATCTATCTAATACACCTATCCCTCGATTTACACTGAAGATAGGTACCGCACAAAACCACGTAAAATGAAATATAGGACTTTGTTATGTAAAACCGCGTAAACTAAAAAACATGCTAAGTGTACATAACTTAGTTATTAGTTTACATGAAACAAAAGTAAGACATCTTAAAATATATTGTAAAAAAAGACTACTGAATTTCATTCCCAATTCAAGTCCTTAGCTGATGACTGTTGCTGTGAACGCAACTGGTTCAGATTGCTCTTCATCAGAATCATTGTCTTCATCATGTTTATTTGTTTCATGAAATATGTTAACTAACTCATCTTGCTTTAGTTTTTCATCAGCCATTATGTCTTCAATATCTGCCTGAACTAAATCCTCAAAACCTTCTCCTCCTATAGTTTGTAAATTTCTTCCAAGCGTCCATAAGAATAAAAGTTTCATCATTCTCCATTTGTCCAAAATATACCTGAAGTTTTGTTTGATATGCAATACCTAAAAAGTCGAAATTATTCCTTGATCTAACGGCTGTAATAAGGAAGATGCATTCTTTGGTAAAAGGACAGCTTCTACATTTTCGTGCTGTAAATCTTGAGAATAACCAGGTGCATTATCAATTAATGGAAGATCTTTAAAAGGCAATCCTTTAAATAACCTTTGACATCTTAGACAAATATGTTATGAAACCATTCATTGAAAGCTATGGCAGTGACCCATGCTTTCTTGATAGACATCCGGTAAACGAGAAGGTTATTTATGTTTATTCCTTTAAATGAGCGGGGTGTTTATGATTTGTTAATAACCAAAGGTTTCATTATATAATCGCCTGAAGCGTTGCAATAAAAAAGAATTGTTATAGGACATTGTTATAGGACTGATTTGCAAGCTTTAGCTAAATAGGTTCTTTCAGGCATATTTTTCCAGAACAACCCAGACTCGTCAGCATTAAAGATCTGACCAGAAATGTAGGAGTTGGCGGCTACCATTTCAGCAAATCTTGCTGAATATTGTTGTGCCGCATCCGAATCAGCAGATGCACTTTCTCCTTTCAATTTTATATTATATAAAGAATGTCTTTATTTAAATCTCTCAAACCAACCATGACTTGCGGAAAAAGATACCGTTTTTCTGACAAAGTCGACGGTGAGTGATTCTTAAGTGCTTTATAAATCTTTAAAGCCTTATTAGTAATAGCAATAGTATCAATTGGAATCCATTTCTAATTTTGGTCTTCTATCCATACCACTAATGCCTTTTCCATATTTGTCCTTGTATCATCTCTTACATATGAAATTGTGCTCTTATTGCTGCAATTTCCAGCTGCTACACTTTTTCTAATAGATTCTTTATTTTTTCTAATTGTCTTTATTGTGGCTTCATTCATGGAGTAAAATTTAGCAACAACTGTTATCCTTTCTCTATTACGTAGACGATGTAATATTTAAATTTTTGTTTCTAAAAAAATAACCTTTCTTTTTATTTGAGTTTTTCAAATCTTTTGGCATTATAAAAACCTTAAACAATTACGTAAATTATAAAAATGCCACAAAAATATAAATGTTGAAAACTTACCATAACAATGATGTAAGCATTGCTGCTAAAATACTGGTACTGCATTAATTAACGTGCTTTACTAATGCCAATTAGTTTTACCGTTGTGAAATATATATATATATATATATATATACTGTTGTGAAATATCACAATAGTATATATATATATATACTACGGTGATTTCCCATTTACAACACGGGGAATCGCCGTCTTTCTTGTTGCCACCAAAGGAATGAGTGTTACCAAAGGAATGAGGTATAAAAATGACTTCAAACGTATGTATTTGCGTATATGCAGCCGAATATACATTTTTATGAAGTTTTTGAAATCCACTAATTTTTAAACTGCGTAAAATTGATAAAATTTAGTACCGTGTCAATCGAGGGATAGGTGTAGTATGTTTTTGAAATTATTATGGCGTAACCAAAAAAAATGAAAACAAAAACCAAACATTGGAAGGTTACTAAACTCTTAATAATTTACATTTGTAACACGATCCTATTGGTGTAAAAGTTCTTACGAGTAATGTGCCCTTTTGGCACTGTCAATTGTAATCAAAATAGAAGGTGTGCAACAAGATAGTAAAAATTTTTAATATTTTACGTAGAATCGTTTTTGAGTTAAATGACATACATACTTAGAAATTTCTCTATGGAATTAGTCCAAATGGATTCGGAAAGGGTGAAAATGAATATTTTTTCTGAAATCTCAAAATTGAAATCTGAAATTTTTCGCGGTTACCATACTTCATTTACTTCGTACAAGTAGAGTAGAAATCAGAAAGTGCAGAAAAAATCAGAACTACAGTAAAGTGTAAGTACAGTAAGCATCAGAAAGGTGTATAACTAAATTTTACAGGAGTTTCCATATGCAAAATTTAACCATTGTACAGTTAACTGCTTTTGAAATTCAAATGACCCTTCGAGTAAAGTGCCCTTTTCGCATTGCCGATTGCAGTAAAAAAGAGAAACGCACAACTAGATGTTATAGAAGTCACCTATACAAAAAGAAATTTCAACATTCTTAGACTAATCATTTTTAGATTATGCGAGATACGTACGTACAGACGTCACGAAAAATTCATTTTGCAATTCGTTATGGAATAAAGAGTCTTTTATTTTATTCGTACGTATAGATACCGCACAAAAATAGTCAAAATAGGTTTTTCCATCGAAATCTAAAAACCAAAATTTTTCACGATTACAATGCTTCTTTTCTTGTACAAGGTAATAAATAAAAGAAAAAAGAAAGGAAGAAAGTCTGAATGGATTCAAATTTTGATGTCGCACCGGAGAATTTTTTAGGATTTTATTGCTCTCGCAATGACTCTTGCTAACACAATGTTTTTGTCTTTTTTTGCTTCGTTATTAAGGGTCACTTTACTTGGTTTTATGCTACATCAAATTCAACAGCAAAATATTTAGAAACAGCATATCTGTAGAATTTACGAGATATAGTGTTAGGGTTTGTCATACACCTTTTATATTCGCTATATTATTTCTTTGACAACTGCCTGTGGCACCAGCTGGCTAGAAGATATATCATAAAAAAGAAAAAAGTATGTAATTATTTTAATAAGTCCAGCTAGTGTCATTTCATGACAGTATTTAATATTTCTAATGAGATATCCCATGATTTGAACGCTTTTTATTTAAATCAATCAGATTAAAAAGTAGAAAAAATGTTTTAAAAACTGCGTCTATTGGTTTTCAGTCACTTGGTTTGATATTCAGTAACAGAAAGATTAAAAGTTTTGAAAGTTACAAAACTCTCGCTTTAGTAAGTGATAACAAGCTAGTTTGTAGAGATAATAAGTATTCTGTTTGAGACAAGTCAACACATTGCTTTCAAATAGTCGAATTTGTGGATTAAAATTGAAAAATAAATAAAAATCTTACATTTTGTTAAATGGCAGCAGTGTGGTACGCCAGAGGGTGTGAGTTAAGCGGAAGAAACCGTAAAGGGTCCTTGAGGAAACAACTGCAGGCTCCCTTAAAAATAAGTCGGAAAATCTTGCAGCTGCATGTCAATTGATCAAAACGGCGGTGCATAAGATAATGCTTAAATGCCTGACCTTGTTCTCGTACAAATTTTAAACACAGCTACAGTGTCAGACCGCATCCGTAGAGAAAAGGAACCATGTTTGCGAATGAAATAATCTAAATGACTGATGGTGGCAATATTAATCTGAACTGTATATAGCTTTCAGATGAAGCACATTTCTATCTCGATGGATTCGTCAATAAGGAAAACTGGCGAATTGGGGAGAGATGAGAACCTTCGTGCGTGTGTTCTACAATCACTCTTCTTACAAATCGTGACTGTATGGGCAGCTATTTCCGAAAGAGGTGTAACTGGACCCTTTTGCCTAAGTGACATTAGAACGATATTTTTAAATTTTTCCCGATTTTGCAGCCATTGAAAATGCTTTAGTCGAATCATCCTTGACATCCTGGCTCATGAAAGATGATGCAAAGCCTCACCGGACTGCTACAGTTTTCAGTTTCTTAGAGGAATATTTTGATAACCATGTAATTGCTTTACAGGAATGTTTACCTATGCTTCACAGGAAAGAGAGTAGAGTGGCCACCGTATTCACCATACTTGTCAGACCGTGCGATTTCTCCCTTTGGGGCCACTTGAAGGATGCAATGTACTGGAAAACTCTCCGCCGAACACTTGAGAAACTTGAAGGAATAATCAGTGACGAATGTTCAGCCATTCCATTAACCACTTTACAAAAAATATCAGCTAATTTTGTCCTTCGATTACAACAAGTGATTGTTGATGATGGATAACATTTCGAAAAATATTGTATTGTAATTTTCATTCACTAAAGTATTTTGAAAAATAGTGATGTGATTTTTAATTATGCTTCTTTAATTTACGGGTTTACTATCTATACGACATCTGTCGTAAAACTTTTAAATTAAAACCAGGAGCTCTGAGACGAAGCATTTATACCTGTCATACGAATTTGCCTCAAGAATTCTTTTTTAATCTTAATCGTTTTCCTGTTACACAAGTTTGAAAATCGCATTCTATTTTAGGACATCCAGTAGATTTTAAACAGCACTAAACTAAAATGATTACCATTGATTACCATGACGCTCATGCAGCTAGCCCGTTCACCGGAGTTCGAGTACAGTGTTCTAGCACTTTATCGCTCAGACGCTGGTGGATCAATAAAAGTTATCTGAATATTTTAATTTTTCACTTTGTATAAAGTTTAATTCATATACTATGTATTTAGTAAAAATAAGAAGGTCTTTTAATCTCATACCATTTACTTGCGGGCGTCTTCAATTACTTTACACTGTTTTAGAACGAGGAAAATTCTGTCTTCAAGAATAGTATGTGTTAGCTTGTTTCATAATGTAATTTATTTTGAGCTTTATTCACCAAATTATTAGAACGTTCTGCCTTCATTTTCTTAATTCATTTGATTTATTCCATGAATATGGAAATTAGTTTAAAGATACCGCGGTTATAAAGAAAGGAAGCATTTGAGAAAAAATACTGTAGAAAATATTAACTCTGCCCTTATAATAATAAATGTGATTTCGAAGTATATGTGTGTCGTTAAGAATTAAGTGAAAGGCTTTAAAAGGAAATATGTTAACTTAAGAAGCAAATTTTTAAATTTTAAGTCTCATATTGCTATTCAAAACTGTATTTTATAGCCTATACGGATACGTGTTATTTTATATTTTGGATATTTAAACAGCCTCCAATACAGCATCTAAATCTCAGATGAAATTTGATATGTCAGTCTAACTGCTGTTTTTTAGTGTCTTTCGGTATACGCCTCGAAACACATCCTCATCTGCTTCGCATTTAATGGAAACAAAGATGTACTATAACTACCAGTGTATTATAGCTTTATTATGTTAATTTTAACGCTCGAAGAATAAGAACAGATTTACACGTATTAAATTAAAAATACTTTTGCCGAGCCGAGATGTTTGTAAAAATGATACAACACGGGGACTAACTTCCTTAGTATTTTATCAATAATTAAATTAAAGCTTAATACATGATGAGAACAAATTTCTTCAGCATTTTAAAAGTAATTATATTACGTATAAGAATGAGTACCGTAATTAACACTATTATTCACCCTAACATTACGGTCAACTATATTGCAAGCGGAATATCCATGCTTTTGTGTCATCTGCGAGGTAATAATACATAAAATACTCCAAAGCTTAGAAGTATACTTAAGAATAATAAATAAAGCTTTTAATTTCAAATAATCTTTTATTTACATATCAGAAATGCCATTCTTTGTAATTCCTGTAAAGTACTCATAACTCGATGTTCATTTAAGTAAAACAACTTTTTTATTTGTTAATGTAAAGTCATTTGCGCTCAATAGGGATTCTCTAATCAATTCCAAATACAAAACTCGAACATTCATCTGCGTAACATAATTTGTATCCTCTCGCTACCGCTATCGCCAATGCAACAAATACAAAACTCAGCTATGAACAGTCAAGGTTCTTAAAAGAATTTACTAATTAGGTCCTCTCTTTGAGCGAAAACTGAAGGAAAAAATGAGCGCCGTTCTTCTGCTCTTTAAGCTACCACTTCTCTTCATTTTAACGTTTTGTTCCTTAATTGGTTTATTTCAATTTTAAAAAACTCCTAATTAGTCGCAAATTCTTTTCATTGGTATAGATCATAAGCACTTTTATTTAGAACTGTATTTTGGGAATGGAAGGTTTTAATTAAATACCTCTAAAGGAAACAGCGAGAAAAATCTGCGGGAAATAATTAATGCTTTTAACGATATCTGGAAAGCTTATTATCTGCCATAGATAGATGGTATTTTTTCGAATTTTGCTTCGTTCTTTAATTCCCTTACATTTAATGTTAGAGACGAGCGGTGCAGCTTCGAATAAAGACTCTTGGAATGTTTGGGTGTATTTTATACCTGGAGAATAAATGGTTATAAAATTTCTGGAACAGTTATGTTGGAAGAGATTATCATTTCTTCTTTCGGAAACGGAGAAAGGTTTAATAACGTGGAATTTATTCCAGTACAGATTTTTAAATTTTCTCGAAATGCATATTTTAAATCCACTTAGCTTACATTAATAAGTTTTAAAATGTCTTTTGCATGTAAGGTAGTAATTTTCCTTGGAACGTATTTCGCAATACCGAAAAATTAAAATACCTTTCCTAATAGGAAATATGTAGATGATTTCATTTAAAATGGATTAATATAAAAGAGTTTCATTTTGAGTAAACTTTTAACATGTGTCGCTAAAACAGGAAAATGGTTAGTGATTTTGACTGCCATACCGAAAAGCCCGAGTTCGAATTTCGGAGAAGACATGAATGTGACATGTGTCCCTCCCTTCATAGGAGGCAACTGTGCCCCACCTATTAGGCACCTCTATTATAAAGAGACCACCGCTTCCCGCCTTAATTGTGGCCAACGCCTACAAACGGCTAGACAATTTACAATTGAGTGCAGGATCCGGACACCTGGGCGGCTTATACAGACTAGCCAGGTATTGTCCGAATCCCGCAACTGTCCAGAACAACGCCCTAAAACAGAAAGATTGAATACTGGCATGCAAGGCATACAAGGGCTGGTTACATCGTACATAAAAACCTATGTTGATACTCGTTAACATACATGAGACGAAGGATAATTGATACACATTTCAGATAAACATACTGATTCATAATAGATAAACATACATGATACATAAACATACAACTTAATTCTCCGTGCCATACATGCGATTACTGATACTGATTCATAATGCAGAAGCATACATGGCACATAATCATACTACTGAATTGTTCCGTGCCATACATACAGTTACTGTCTTGCACAATTTCTGAGTTACATACAAATACTAAATTGTACACATCATGCTTAGTGTGTTCTGTGTGTGATCTGATTACTTTGTGTGTAATTTAGACATATCGTGTGTTAGTTCACACTGAACAGCTCATAATACTTTACTTTACATGTTATATATGATAATTGATAAACATAATAGATAAACATACTGATTCATAATAAACGTGCATAATACAAAATACATAATATATAAACATACATAATGCATAATAGATAAACATACTGGTTCATAATAAACATACATGATATATAACAGATAAACATACATAATATATAATCGTACAACTAGATTGTTCCATGTACATTCAATTACTGATACAGATTCCTAGTAGAATAATATTCATGATACACATATCACTTTGCGTGTAATTTGAGTACCGCGTGTGTTAGTTCACACTGCATAGGTCAATTACTAATTCCTCTAATTTTGCCATAATTTTGATTAATTTCTTTATAAAAGCCAGTTGTTTGATCAAGAAACGCTTACGGTGCGTCGCCTGATCCAGCAGATTTACACGCAACTGCTCTGTAAGGGGATTTGTAGTTAGATAGTGTTCAGGGCTGCCTGTGTCTCCGCATACGCAATCTGTTGTAGAGTCTAGTCTAGTCTGGACAACTATTGCTGGCATATTGTCAATTATGGGCAACTTATCCAACTCACTGAGAAAATGCATAGAGCCCCTGACGTGCAATTTCCTTAAATTAAATAAAAACAAATATGTGGTATGAAAGAGATGCCGTTTGCATTGCAAGGTTGCAATAAACCAAAGTCCTGCAATGTAGAGAGAAGTCCTAACTACAATAAAATCCTGACTGCGGCAGAGCCGCGTTAGTACATGTCTGCGTCCTAACCAGTGCACATGAAAGTAACACAATTTATTAAACTTTAGTTATACAATACAATACAATACAAATACTGAATTAATACATGAAATATAACATGCAAAATGATAATAAAAATTGAAATTCTTGATTAAATATGATAATTAGGATAAATAACGAAAGTCTATTTACATATGTACAAGTTGAAGCAATGCTCTAACAACTACTAAGTTGGGAAATTCAGATCCCTTAGTAAGTGAGCCGTATATGGCCTGATGTTGTAATCCTCATCTAAGGCTATGTAGTCTAGAACATGAAAATATTGAAGATGTTTACATAATAAGGCAGATTTAAAGAAGTTGGCATTCATTCTATGTAAATAATGATTTACATATTCAATCCTCAGGTCTCTGTGTCAGGTCTCATTAGATACGTAGAAATGGGCATTTGTGATAAGTTTTAAGACTTTGTTTTGCGTAATCTGAAGTTTTTCAACATCTTTTTTAGAGTAAGCCGCCCAGGCCGGCGAAGCATAAGAGAAAATGGGCCTTATGACAGCAATATATAAATGCCTTTTCTTTACTAAGCTTAAGCTTGAACTTCCAATAAGTGGGAGTAGGCAAGTAATTACACTTAATGCTTTGCTTCTGACACGGTTAACATGGTCATTCCAAGTTGACTTATTATTGAGCGTCACTCCTAAGTATGTAGCCTTAGATACCAACGGTACCTCAATACCAAATAATTTAATCTTTTCATTAAGTCTTCTACATCTTTGTTTTCTTCTAATAACTAATAGTTGGGATTTTGCCGCATTAATCGATATACGCCAACGTGTACACCAATTTTCAATATCAGGCATGTAATTCTGCAGAGCACGTATCGCAAGGTCGGCCTTAAGTGATCTGGTAGCAATGGCTGTATCATCCGCGTAACATCCCAGATATTGTTGTCTCGTGAATCTATCCCTGGGAAAATCTGAAACGTAGAATGTATAGAGAACCGGGCCCAGAATTGATCCCTGGGGGACCCCTGCACCCAGTCTCATACAATCCGAGCTGTCTGAACCAATTGAAACATAAAAATTTCTGTCCTTGATAAACGAGTACATAAACCTTATAATTTCTCTATTAAAATCAAGTTGTACTAATTTGTATATTAGCCCCTCATGCCAGACGCGGTCGAAAGCTATGTTGTAGACATACCTCTTTTCGGATATATAAGTGAAGAAGGGTCCGTGTCCGGTAACAAATCTGGTGATGGAAGGGGACGAGACTAGGAATTTTGTTGAAACTTTGTGGTAGTAATCATCGGTGCGTCTTCCTTGCGGAACTGCGTCCCACTCATGCTGCCACTGTTCATTTGCGGTAATCCGTCTTGCTTTCTTGAGAGAGGACTTTGGTAGTTTCAGCTTTAGGGCCGGTGCATTCAGGTTCTGTTCTCCTTCTTTGGCGAGACGTTTAAAACAGACCTTTTTACCATGTTTCTAGGAATTAAATAAAGTTCTTA
This sequence comes from Stegodyphus mimosarum, assembly GCA_000611955.2. Taxonomy (NCBI): domain Eukaryota; kingdom Metazoa; phylum Arthropoda; class Arachnida; order Araneae; family Eresidae; genus Stegodyphus; species Stegodyphus mimosarum. Next base: position 33,938 of record KK121038.1, read on the forward strand.
AACGTCTGTATAAATGCAGCCTACTAATACATTTGCTTGTGAGCAAAGTTCGCATTCACCCATACGTGCTCTCTCATGGAGAAATGGATTAGCACGACTAAACGGTAACTGGCAGACCCTGGTTCGAATACCGGGGAGAATGAATGTGGTTTTTCACATTCATTATTCCGAAAAGCCTAACATTCTTAGTGCATGCATAAAAATGTGATAGATGGAAGCTCCTCACCGCATGGTTTTGTTAAACAGGCCTTGCCCCTTTCCCCATTCCCCTGTGAGTGCTTTATGATGTAAATGTTTAGTACGTTCTTCCGGAAGGTTTCAAATCCGAACCAGACCACAGTCGATTTTTCACATTTTCTGATTAGAAAAATCTGACGTATGAATATTCATTATGTAAGGTATTATTTATTTTAACTAACAGTAAACATTTTAGTTATATTTTCCCATCACTTTCTTCCCTTTTTAAGAAATTTCTTTTTTTTTCCCTTTTTTCCATTTTTAAGAAATTTCTTTTTTTTTTTTCACTTTATTAGATGGAAATTGCCTTAAAAAGAGAAACGGTCTTGCATAATTATAAATATCGTTTTTAGCTTTATTTTAAACGAAATCTGCTACTCATAATATGTTAATTCTGGTGCTGCTAATAATTCTCCTGGTGCTGACATCCTTTAAATCAGATTACTGACAAACAAAAGCTATCGACGTCCTGGCAATAATCGCAAAGAAACTTTCAAGGGTGATCAAGCCTGTGATCAAACAAGTAGGCACAAAATGTAACATTTAGCAATCGCTTGCAATCACAGATCAAAGCATATAAATTGCCGCACTTTGTCAACACCTGTCTTCATAGGCTGATAAGGCTCAATACGCTCGTTAAAAAAATGCAAGAATGATATTTTCCGTTTTTCGTTAGAGTTGTGTGATTAACGTTTCTCGAGGGCAAGAGAGTTATTTTTATTGCAATTTCTGAGAGAAAGTATTCTAGATAATATTAGAGACTTGATTATTGAATAATATGACTTCATAAAAGTTTTGTGAAATGTTATTATTTGTCTGATGAGATGTAAATTATTCTCTTTTGTGATCATCTCCAAATAAAGGTTTGTGAATTTTGTTAATGAAATGCTTCTTATTAAATGTTTTTACACCGTCACTGGACAGATGCTGAAAATTAAACTACATGGAAGTGGATGGATTGGGGTGAATTTAAAGGCAAAACTAATTAAGAGAGAGAGAGTAACAAAGATTCTAGAGCTACATGGTTTACATCCAGTTCTAAAAATTCATACTTAAAATTGTCGGATGATTGGCATACTCTTTGACAGTGGCTTTAGTGCAGGAATTATTATTAACTTTATTGATGACTGTTTTATTGCTTTCCATCTTAAGATCCCAGTGCAGTTGTTCTTTGCACACGAGCCAGGGCGCCCTCGTAAGTTTTCACAAGAAGTTATTTTGAAATGTTTGGAGTTTATTGAAATTAGAGTAAGATGCAGCGCTCTACGCAGGTGAGGCATATGTGAGGATAGGTCAGATAATTGAGGTATAAATTCACCTCTTCCGAGTAGAATTTAAGAAACAAATATGGTCGAGAAGATAATTGAGTTTTCTGCTAATCTCAGTCACTTTTTTAATGGCGACAGGGATGAGAGCCTGCTATGTGAGCGAAAAATTCCCGCGAAAGCTCAGGTAGATTTTTTTTATCTTTGGCATTTTCTTATGAAAGAGAGAGATACCTTCAACTATATTGTCTCTTCTTTGATGGCCAGTATGTAGATTTAGACGCATTAATGATGGTCCTCCAGCTCCTACACCAATTCTCTCTTTTATGTACTCGGTATTGAACACGTGTGATTGCGAAACCAGGATTAAGTCAACTCGAGATTATCGCTGTATCATCACAGTAGCACGCAACCTTTTAGTTAGGATTGTCGTCAAATATACGAAAATCAGTGATGTCAATTTTGAATTAAACTCATTAAATTGAAATTTGTAATTAGAGAACTGGGTCCAGTATTGAGCCTTGCGGCACTCCAGAAATTATTGCATTTTAAGAGTAATGTCTGCATACCTGGATACTGAAAACTCTATTCACAAGGAAATCATTGAGAATATAAAAATCTCTCTGTTGACACTGGAAGTAATGAGCTTGCAGGTTAAGCCTTTATTCCAGACGCCGTCAAAGGCTTTTGCCGAGTTTAGCTTTAGCAACGCAGTTATTGGGTGTTTATGGTATGACATTACTGCGTAGACGTTGACAGTTGTCTATGGAATCCAAACTGTTGATCAGGGATTGAATTTTCAACATTGGATTTACGGGCTGTAAATAATTCTTGTCAATATCTTTTTGAAGGACGAGAGCAGGCTGATAGACTTGTAGATTTTCATGCAGGAATGGTCTTTTAGGGTTTGGAATGAGAATGACCATGCTTTCAAGCTTTTGTAATTTATATACACACAAGCTTTAAAGTTGCCCCATAATCTGGTGATAATATTAACCGGGAGATGTTTTAGCATTGTGTCATAAATACTGTCCTTACCTGGGCTTCCGTATTTTGTAGTTGTGAAATCATACTTTTCATCTCAGCTGGGAAGATGAAGGAAAGAAGATTAGCTGCTGAAACCAATTTTAAATGAGTTTATTAGCAAAATGAGTAAAATTGGGAGAGAATATGTTGGTAGAGAATTGTACTGGAAACTGTTTCGCAAAGGAGTTTGCCTTACCTTTAAGTGTAGATGTGCCCAGTGTTGCTTTTTAGATGTTTATTTCAAGATTTATTTCCTTTCAGGCTACGAATATAGAACCAAAATGGTCCATCCTCGGAGTTCAGACCTTCAATCCATGAGGTTGATTTCTTCGTTAATTTTCGGTGATTTTCAATATTTTTTTAATTTGTTTATTGAGTTTTATTTAAAGTTGTGTTAATTTCCATGTCACATGAATAAGTGAAGAATTTTATCAGCCTGCATCTTGATTATGTTTTTGAGTTTTGGCGAAAGTGTAAGATAAAACTTCTCATAAAACAAATGAACTCTGTAGTAGTTTTGATAGCCTGATTAATATTTTCCGGGTTTTCGAGCGTATCACCAGAAGAACCAAATAGTGCAGGTGCGCCCGTCACTTTATACGCACTGTTCTGGAAAGCGCAGTATGTTGCGATATGCTATAATCAGTATCCTTCACATGCTTGATTACCATGCAAATACAGGAAAGGTTTTCTCATGAAGCTTAATTCACAAATATTGAATCGAATTAAGGTAAACAACAGTAACACGAACTATACGAAATGTAATACAGCCTTTACAAATAATTTATAATAAAACAGGCCTTCAATTAATTCTAGCATGAGTGATATTTCATACGCAGCAGATCTGTATGAGCACACAAAGTGTAACGTGAATTACATAATATACTGTACATGTATATAAAGAAGAAAGAAATTTAGAAATATAAGAAAGAAATTAGAAACCAATTTTACACAGATTAAAAACTGAAATTCAAATGAACTTCATAAAATCCTATAAATGTATAAAAGAATGCTTTAAAAGTAAAAATTAAAATAAATCATCACAAGCAAAGCCAAAAAAAAGAAATAAAAGAACTAGAAAGAAGAGGAATTCAATCAACTCCAACATAACGTCCTCAGGAGGAGGTATGTCGAACTTAATTACAGTTCCCCTTCCAAAACAAAAGCCTTGCTTTTCTGTATCCAGAATTAGTTGACGAACCATTTCAATATACTTAAAAATAAATATCGCATAAAATAGAATGCTGAAATTACGCAGATTTCTCTTTACAATAATGGGTCTGAGTTCGAATTAACGTAACATATTTCGTAATAAAATTTCAAATAAAATGTTTTGCTGCACACTAACTTCTGCAAGATAAAAAGTAAAATTTATTTTGTGTATCTTAATTTGTGTAAGATCAGATAGGTTGGAAATAACTTTTGAATTTCTTTTTACATTTTTGCCTAGGAGACATTTAATTTAAATTTACACTTGATTTAAATTCAGAGAAATTCGGAAAAAGGAATTTGACAGAAAATGTGAAAACTTGACAAAGTTATTAAAAAGTGACATAAATTAAGATTGAACGCTATAATACCGTACTTACTCACGTAGTTTTCTGTATTTTTTTACTAAATTTATCGTTCGAAATTCTAAAGGAGAAAATTATGCAAATAATTAAATTTTCCAAAGACATGGTTTTAGTAAGAACATACGAAATGAAAGGTAGTCATGGATAAACTACCAACAACTATCGTAATGTTATTTAATTATAAGAAGCTGATATTCCAGTAAGAATACTTAGTAATATTAATATTACAAAATCTAATAAAATATCTTCCTTTCTCCTTTTTTATATCTTGACTACCACAGGCTTTTATGACTACTGCTACGCCCTAGGCCCTAGGATCCTAAGACTTCCAAGGACCTAGTCGAGTCATTTAATACTGTTGGAACTGTTGTGTGTGATCTGCTAATGTTTGCGAATGTTTCCATCGCCTTTGTCACTGTTCTATCATTTTGTTGCATGCAATGATCTTCAGAACCCTAAAGAACATTATATATTTTTGTTTACCTCAAGCTCTTCACTATTCTATCATTTCATCATCAGTAAGAGCCCATACAATAAAATCCACAAAGTAAATTAATTAGCAAGATGAAAAGAATCATTATCTGGATGAATTCATTTTAAAATTTATAACAGATTCAGAATGTCTTGAAGAAAACGAAAACTGCTTGAATGCTTCAAATATTTGCGAAAGTTTAAGCTCAAATGCTGAAGGGAAAATAAGGCGAAAGAGAAAATGGCATTTAATTTAAGAATGTGAGAATGGGGTATTTAATTTAACAGATTCTTACAGTCATCGAAAATAAGTAATATAGCGTTTCATTGTCTGTTGAAATTGTACACAACAAAACCTCTGAGACGTAAAAAGGCTCTAATAGGTCATTTATCTTTAGGTCACTTATTTCGTTATTTAACATTTTTCATTAAATTATTCATTTATTCTATTTCCTTTAGGTCATTTACCCTCTTCTGTATGTTCAATTACATACTCATGCAAACATTGAAAGGTGATTTTGCAAGAGTTTATAACTGATATTTAAATCATGTATTGTTGCCTAATGTTACATATATATATATGTATAGATATGTATGTATATATACGTAAGCGTGAAAAAAATAAAAATCTGACATAACTTTGTTGCACGGCCTATTAAATTATACACATATCTGGCTGCATTTCATTTAAACTTATTTCCTTGAATTTAATTGGAGATATATTTCTCATTCAATTAGTTCAGTTTTCATTTCGCAGGAACGTAAAAATATATACAAAATCAAAATATCTTCATTACAAATTGCAAAATAGGGAAAAACATAAAACGCCGAATACGATTAAAACAATTAAACAACAGTTTTTGCAATTAAAATTAGAGTTTCTATGTAAAACCAGCAATTCAACCAGATGGAAAGAAGACAAAAGTTTTCTGTGCATAAAACTGAGAGTTAACTTTTGGTCCCCTGGGTAAAAAGACACAAATTTGCAGCAGTAAGTTGCACAAATTTGCAACTGACTTAATTCACTATTCTACTACGAGTTTGAAACGTGAACAAATGGCTAACTCGTTAGGCTTAGAGTCACTTAAACGTTAAGTTGCTGATAATTGCATTCAGATTGACTAAAGCCATAAAAACCTTAACCAGAACATAAGAACAACATAATTCAATTACTTTCAAAGTAACAACTATTATAGCAGTCCTATAGACGAAATTTCGATGTTCGGGACGATTTACTTGTTTCCGAGTTATGGGAGGCTCATGCATACGTACGTGCATATGTCAAGAAAAAATCTCTTTTGAATCCATTTTAGGATCCGTTTTGGGAAAAAACGTCCTTCATTCCTACCTTACGCACAGATGTCACTCAGAAATATCGTTAAATTGCGTTCGATAGTGGTCAAAATGGATATTTTCGTTGAAATATGACACCCGAAATTTTGGCGATTACAATACTTCCTTTACATTGTGCAAAGAAGCAAAAATTTATTTCACTATTAATAAGGTATAGATTAATTCTTGTAAATATTTGAAACTCAAAATATTAAATACTATGATGTTTGAATAAGAATTTTTATGTATGTTTCTGCCTATATGAATTCATTCAGTATAATATTTAAAAATCCTCAAATTGGGAAACTTTGGCTATAAAATAGGTTTTAAATTGCTTAAAATACATGCATGTTTTATAATGTAGTTTCCTATTTATTTTCGTTTAGATATTTATGCATTAAGTCTAACGTGTATAACAGACAACTTAAAATTTAAAAAATTAATAAAAATTTTATTAATAACTTTTAGTATAATAACAATATTTTCTTCTGAAAGTTTTCATCACAGTGATAAAATTCACTAAAATGCCTTAATTATTCACGTGAGATTTTAAAAAGGAAAAAAAAAATGTTACTAGGAAACTGATAAGCATAGAAGACTTTTAAATATGTAGTATGATTTTTTGGATATAATATATTATCACTAAAACCTTTTCGACCATGAATTTCAAAATTTTTAATTCAGGATTTAATAGAAGCAAAAATTCCATGCATGATTTAATTTTTATAATAAATTATTGCTGAATAAATAATACAAAGATTAAAACAGAATACACATCTTAAATTTAAAACTATTTCTCTTTTTATTAAATAAAGATTTTTACATTTAGTTTTCGATAAAATAAAGTTTAACGCCATAATTTTTGCGAACAATATTTAGCTAGGTTACAAGGGTTCGTTTAATTATTTACTGGAATATTTTCTTGACCTCGTTTCTTATAGCATTTTGATGACCTCTTAGAATTTTAACTTTTCCTGATCTTCATATTTTTGAGTATGGCGTCACAACAAATAATCGCAACTAGCAGCCCAGAATATATATGACAGCCATTTTTATAAACTTTTAATTAGTTCACTTATAGTGCTTATAGCTCAGGTCAAAATGCGCAATTTACTCTTTGCATCCTTAGATTGAGAGATAAAATCATTTAAAAGAAATTGGCTCATTATCCAAAACTGACTGGCATTTTAAACTACATTATATTCTCTATTATCCGGACTAATATTTATTGAGAAACAAGAAAAATTGAAAAACTGGTATAATCCAAGCAATCAAGTTTCATACAAATTTTCTGTCTTTATTTCTTAAAAAAGTTTGTAATTTTGCTTTGTTTTTTTAGAACATTTAGATATTTGTCGAGTTTTACTGCGCATTTTTCGAAGAGATAATTTGTCATCGCAAACGAATTTTCTCTGTCCGATGAAATCCAATAGAGTTTTAACAAAAATCACTGCTTCGCGGCACAAATATAATTGTCAGTATTCTTCTTCGCTTGTATTTCAGCATCCTTCTCTGCCTTCTATATTCTTGTGAGCATTAAAACGGTATCTGGATCACTCAAGTATTAAAAGGTCGGCTCGGTCGAATAGTCATCAAACCATTCCTCTATGTTTTCCTGAAGAGGCATTTTTGAAAAATTTTACATTTTCACTTTTTTAGAATAAAATTTCAGTTGTTGCCTCAACTTCTTCACTATTAAATAAATCTTCGATTTCTATGTTATGAAGAAGCTTTCTTCATGATCGAAACAGTTTTACTAGTTTTAATTTTGATCAAGATTTTGATACTCCATATGAGGCATCCAATACAGTTAACCTTTCCCATAACTTCATCAAATCATCATCTTCTTCAGCAAGAATTATAGGAAGACCAGAATGGCAAACTGGTTTCACTGATGATGTTACACCTTGACCATTGTCTGATTTCAGCTGATTATGTTTGGTGATAAACATTCAGCCATCATTAGGCCATTCTTTGGTTTTGAAATTAGCTTCTTTGGATGAGAAGGTGCATCAAATTACAATGCTGTTTTTTTTCTGATGATCATTTGCTTTTTAAAAATATTCCTCTCTTGAGGAACTTATTTAGTCTGAACCAATCTTCGAATATCCATCTATTCCTCTACCTTCCTTTTAATCATAATAATCTATCTATTCTATAATTGAGAATTTTAATCTCGACCCCTTTAACTGATCTAGGCTTCTTAGATTTCCCAATCCCTAAAAGTTTTGTTTTATTCGTTCCTCTCTCATTTGAGAAACATATGACTGACACGCTCTGTTTTGATGATTTATGAATTGGAGTTGACTTTTCTTGACAAAGAAAATGTTTTCATTGACAAGCACTTATACAATACAATATAGGGCCTGTGGCTTTGCATTAAATTGGATTTGATCAGGTTGCATTTTCTTGTTTCAAATATTCCTGAAGATCGATGCAAAATTTAACAGTGGCTTCAGCACAGCGACTGAGACATTCTCCTTGTATGATGAGTTCTCATATACTATATAATTGATTAACTCCTGTAAGCCATCCAAACGAGGCCTCAGATTTTCCTTCTAATCCCAGCTTTTCCAAGGAAAACTTTTAATAGTAACTTTTAATAGTAAACTTTTAATAGTTAATAATTAACATAGTTAATAATTAGAATTTTCCTTTTGATAATGGAACCTAAATTTGATATGAGGCACTGCAGATTTTTCTATCAAACTACTGTAATAATTTGCTTTGTTAGTGAATGAACATAATGAAATTAATAATAAAACATTATTGATAAATTTTATTTATTTTCTTCTCTTCAGTAATAAGCTCTATGTGTTTTATAGATCTTCGGTTAAAACTAATCATAAAACATTTTACTTCGTAAGCAAATACCTTAATGAAAAATGCATAGTTAGACAAGATTCCTTAAGTTATACTATAGCTAAAATTATGTATGTAAAATTTTTATTACCACTTTTACCCGCCTTTAAATTTAATTAATGTGCCGAATAAGTGGAATTTGATCTAATGCATATTCGAGGTTTCTAAACCGACAAAATTTCGCTGCTCTTTCATCAGCAACGTCATTCAATCCATACAGAATCGAATTTCCGTAGTGACATTTGAATAAACACTTTAATTTCGGAAAAGCAATCAAATTCAGTCTTAGGCGCTGCGTAAATTAAAAGGGCGTACTGGAGGAGGTGCAGGACTGAACATTTTTAAAAGCAAAACTTAAACCTTTATATTCCGCGAGTTTATCTTAGTCGTTTTTAACGCAAAAAGCATTTGCATTTTACCGATCAGCGAACCGAAAAATTGGAAATTTTTGTATAATGCCTTGGCAAAAGATCTCTGTCGCTTTTTCCCCCAAAAAAGGGAATTATAATTTGCTTGCTTTCTTTTTTTCGTCTTTTTCTTCTTCTTCTCCTCCCGCTTTTAATCTTATTTCTTAGGATATTCGTTTTACTTCTCTTTGCTTTTACTCGGTTTTCATTCCCGATTCTGTATAATTCTTTTTTTCCCTTGCCCCACCACACGTTAACATTTTTCTTACACTGTCGTCTTATTCAATTCCATTTTGGGCACACTTTTTATATAACTTTACGTTGCTTTACATATTTTGAAAAGGGGGCCTTGCATAAAGTGTTTTTTGCTTTCTTAGGTTGCATGCAATAAAACCTATGTACAAATTAGAGATACTTTTGCGTGTTAAAAAATATTAAATTCGTCAAAAACTATAAATAATTGAATGTATTAGTGTATTATTTCTATTGCTTGTTAATACAATTGTATCTAAGTGTGTTTACACACTAGATATAATTCAGAATGTGAGAACGAGAAAACCTGAGAAATCAGCGATGCGCTTACCATGATTTGACCTTAATGTGCTAGTCGAATTTACTTATCATTTCCTCACAAAGCCGTGAAAAGGGAGAAAATTTCTTCTACTCTCCCCCACTTAAAGGGCACCTGGACAAAAAGATACCCAATCGCAAAATTCAGGTGCTAAGGAATAATTGCCCACAGAATTTAGTTTTTTTAGCCCAAAGGACGATAGCCCAGAAAGGCTATCAATTTCATTTTGGCATTTTGAGTTGATTCACAATAAACGTCCGTTCACTTATGAAAGTGTTGCCACCAAATATTAAAGCCCTGTATTATATTTAAAGAAATTAAATAATGAAAAATACGCATAAATGTATGTATGTTTGTTCCCTTTTGATAAAACAACGGTGCATAGAGCCATCCAATTTTGAATAGCGTACATTTCCACCCGAATATGAGCATCTGCAAGCTCGAATTTGGAATTTGTTTTATTACCTATTTCATATCTTGTAAACCTGTAACGAATTTTTGATTAAAAAACTCAATGATTTCAAAGCGCGCGATGGCAACACTCTACGGGGAAAAAACATTTTTATCTCCAGCGCGTGAGACTGTGTATAGAAAATTCTAAAGATATGTTCAATTTAAAATAATTTTTCGATATTGTTCTTTAAGTGAATTTTATGGTTTAAGTGACAAGAACATGCTTTTTAATAAATAAAGGCAACACACAATTTAAAATCTGAAACCTTTCAGATTTTAATTTTTATTTATTTATTTATTTTTTCAATGAAACGTATGAGGTTCAACTATTTAAATCTAAAGCTCTAACTCCGAACCCCACGAACACTTAACAGGAGAATAATCGCTTAAGTGTGAACAGAACATGTGAGACTTGAGGAGGGTTTAAAACTCTTTATTTTTCAATGTATTTACAATCAGTTCCGACTTGGAACTTTACATAAAGCCGCCACTCGGGCTTGAACATAAATACTAATAATTTGAACTAAAATTAGCTTAACTAAAGCTCTTAAAAGATATAGCCGAAGCTGTCAAAATCTAACTAGTTGGTTCCTAAGTATTAATTAAATTGGAGAAGCCTAGCAAGGGCCTAAGATATGGCCAAGCGTAATAACAGCTAAGAGAGACGTAGCCAGAAGGCAAACGCGCGTTAGTCAGGAATCAGACTCTCTCTGAAGTCGGTTAAGTCACAATTTAAATAGTACTCATTATCATTTGCATTATCTGTGTTTCTGAAATTACATTCTGGCAGGAAATTGTAAGCTGAAATTAGAATAAGATAGAAAAGATACAAAACTTAAAATAACTGTTAATTAACATAATGTAAACTTACAAACGTAAGAAATCAGCTATGCTCTTGCCTGGACTCGAACTCTGAATCAGTCGATGCTAACCGGACGTAATTCTCTTTACATTACAACAACACGTGGCGAAAAGAGAAAAATTCCTTATAAACGTACTTGACGAAATTTGAATCCTAAATTTTGCCTTCGTTTTCGGTGATAATAGTTTAAAGAGAGAGATATTTTATTATCTGAATTACTTTTAACTTTTCTTTCATCCACTGGCGAAAGGGATGCTGATTAGGCCCTGGCCGGTGAATGACAGAACTCAACTGAAACTTCAATGTTTCAGTATTATGAACAGTACTCAGGGTGTACATCGATTGTACAGGTTTTTATCTTTGGGAGAAAACGAGCATATACGTGAGATTTTTAAATGATCTCCCGGTGTTATTTAGTTTATTTATGATTTATTTATGATTCCGGTTGCATTGTCTTAGAAGCTACCTCCTCGCACCACATTCTCTAAAACACACAATTTCTCCAGATTCAGAGAACCCCTTACGATACGATACCTGGAGTAGAAAGAAGAAATTATATGTTTCTATACGAATGCCTTTATCAGAGCTCCTTTAATACGTTTCCTTATGTACTCCTGAAAACGAAGCATTTTTTTCAGTTCAACTAAGAGTATTTTCTTTTAATTTAGCAGTGCTGTCTTATTTTTTAGAACAATTTGAGTAACATATTACAGAACTCTTTCTTTTTGTTTTTTTCACACATGTTGAACGAAATATTTTTTTACAGTGGGTAAAAGACGCAGTGAAAATTGCATAGCTACATCTTGAATAATTACGTCCTTTCTTTAATAAATAAGTGGACAAGTGTCACAGGGTATTAATTTTATGATGAAATAATAGTTCAGAAATTTCCTTCTGATCATTTTCCTCATTTTAAACAACCACTGTTATTTTGAATATACCATTGCCATTTCGAATATCTCATTTTAAACATAAGATATATTGTAACACGTTGTTAGTCTGGAAATGACACTGGAAGCTACAGAATGCTACAGTTTGGCTGGAAATGAGGCTTCCATTGTCGCGAATTTTCTTTCAGTGTGAACGTACATCAAAAAAGAACAAAATATTAAGCTGAATAGAACAAAATATTAAAAACTGAACTACAAGAACTGCAAAAATTAGTGTGATTAGAGTGAAAAAAATAGGTGATATATATATATATAATTGGAAACTTTATAGTATGAATTGCACAATTGAAAAGTGCAGAATAAAGTTGGTTTTCATAATTAATTCTGGTTGAAAATCAATCGATAGGAAAATTATTTTACAGCCAAAAAGAAGGGTAGCCAGAATATTTACAGAGAATATTTTACACAGTTTAATTACAAAATATACAAATCTTCGAATCTGCAAGTACATTCTTTCTTATCCTCCCAAGCTTTTAAAGTAAGCTACGATTACCCGTTAGTTTAAAGATTAAATTATATATTTAACGCCTGCTTGCATAGTATAATAATCTCTCCTTTTAAGTCGTCAACTTCTGTGCATATGTTTTAATCTATTAATTGGATTGAGTATTCTGTTACGCATAACTTTACTAGAGATATTTGGATTCCAGTTCATGAGTTTAACTGTACAAAAAGTAAGGATTCTTCTTTTGTCAAAAAGTTTAACTGTTTTAAAATTAATCACATGAAGATCAAGATATTTTATTTCGTGTTAATTCTTATTAGTTTTATTGGTTTTCAAGCAAGAAGGATATATCTGGAATTTTTCTATTGCATCAAAATTGTTAAATGTAATAATATCATCAATATACTTCTAGATGTTAGCAAAAAGTTTTAAATTTGTTTGGTCAAGAGATTGTTGAAACTTAAATCATAATAACAACAACAATATGGATAAGGGTCCAAGTTCGGGAGAAACGACGTTCGGCGCAGTCAATATCACCGATAAAAGAGTTGATATCTAAAGGAGGACAAGTTCCATAGGAGTTTTTATAGTCACAAGCTGCAGAAATGTACAATATTCTTAAATTCATTTTAAAGACAATTTATTACTTTCTTTGATATCAGATTTCTAACTTGGTAAGTTAATTTCTAAACAGAGAAGTAAAATTTTTTTAACATAATTTATTAGCAATTAGTAATTGCCAAGTATTAATTGCCAACAAATTCGAGATCAAATTTATTGGCAATTAATTAAATTTTATCGAATTTATTGGCAATTAATACTTGGCAGTTACTAATTGCTAATAAATTAGTTAAAGAAATTTGACTTCTCTATTTAGAAATTAACTTGCCAAGTTAGAAATCCGATATCAAAGAAAGTAATAAATTATTTTTAAGTGAATTGAAGAACGTTGTACACAGCTACGATTAAAGGAACTACAGATATGATTAAAGGAAATGTATTACAGCTATGATTGTACTACAGTTATAATGAACCCTTTGCGGCTTGCCCCCTCTGGGCACACCTAAAAATTTCCTTCTGTACGCACAGAAAAATTGAATGAAAAAGAATTTATAGGTTACTCTGAACCTTTTTACTTCCACGGAGTAAAGGAAGTAGTGTAATCACGAAAAATTCCGGGTACCATATTTCAACGAATATATCCATTTTCACGGCTATCGAATGCGATTTAAGGATGTTTTTGCGTGACATCTGTACGTAAGGACAGAATAAAGGATTCTGTTTATCCAAACTAATTATAAAACTGATTTCAAATGCATTCAGAAGAGATTTTTTCATTGTGTCTATATGTACGTATGTATGTATGTATCTCGCATAACTCAAAAACGAGTAGCGTCAGAACGTTGAAATTTTGTATATACGACAGCTATAAGATGTAGATGTGCACCTCCTATTTTGGTTCTAATCGGCCGCACCAAAAGTATATAAATATATATACATACATATATATATATCCGCTCTGTAACATGGCTCAGTGAGCTCAGGCTTTTATTCTTATATGCTGGTAATTGCGCGTTTTTGCTTTAAAAATTATTGAATTATGCTGTGAATTATGCTTCCCGTTAAGGTTTTTATTCTATAAAAAATATGCCTTAGCAAATCTGTATGCAATATCTGTAGAATCATAAACAATTTAAAAGTTGTTTAAGTCCGGCTAAGCCAAATTATTTTTACCACAGCAGCCATATTTGTTTACATTTGGAACTTCGGAATGGATTTGTTGCCAATCTAGAGAAAGTGAGCCTGGCAAGAAACAAATATAACGCCTTCTTTTATTATTGCGAATTAAATCATGCTTCATCTGTTCTGGAATTTATTCAAGGAAATAAGTGTTTAAGAAATAAGTACTTAATATAGATAATTTGAGGTTTTATGAATTTTTGTCTTGTCGCGAAGTGAGAAATGAATTAATTTAATGAGAAATACTGAATCGTCTGTGAAAAGTTTTTTTTATTTCTTTTATACATAATTTTGGATTTATTATAGTATTTGAATAGAATATTCGTCAACGATTAGATAATTCTTCAGGTGATATACTTTTTGTGCATTCTGAGTTATGAAATGAATAAGATGTAACGCTTTTAAGTGAAACTAGCGCCAGAGTGTCGCTATTGTAAAAAGTATAGGGAATTTTAAAAGAGTGCATTTGTTTTATTGTGGTTTATGTGCCGCCGACGAAGTATATTTAATTCAATCGAATAAGTTTAAATCAAATGCAAGAACAATTGCGTATAATGCAATATTCCTTACAAGGAAGTCATGTGGGTGACACATTGGATTTTTTATTTATACTAGAAGACAGCACAACACAAGCCAATCCATATATTTTAGCCATCTTTAGCTTTTAAAGACCCTCATTTTTCAAAGAAATCTTCCAATCTTTTAGGATATAAAAAGAATTGTTTGAAACGAATTATCTATGTTATTTTCTTGGCTGTATACTAATCTCCTAATTGTATATTAATTTTAAATTTTTGTATTGAAATCTTGACTAAAATCGAAAGGCGAAGATCAGGTGTGCTCAAAGTGGGATCACTGAAACAGTATAACAGGACCAAAAACTGTATCTTTGTTTCTATGCAGCTGTCCGATGAGGTCATTCACAACAGAAAGAAGAGTCAACATCTGTATTTCATTTCTTGCTTTTTTTCTTTCTTTTTTTATGGGAGGTTTGTTTATCAACTAAAAAATTGTTAGGGTGATTTTCTGAAGGTCAGGGGTGTAATTTTATCAGATAGCTGTTTGGTTTTTCACTAGAGTGGTTCTCTTATTTGTTAGCGCTACGTTTTGATAGTTTTAAATTGTAGATGTTTATTAAATATTACTTTATAGTTTATAATTTCTAATTGTAGATATAATATTAGTTTATTTTTTCAGATTTTTAACTATTTTCCAAATGGATCGGAGAGGCCTGACCATTTCTGAAGCACTGAAAGTGCGACATGTATTGCCTTCAGATAGTGAATCTGATACGGATCCCAGTACATGTGCAGAACAGGTAATGTTGGGTTCTGATTTTTCAAAGGTGGTGTCACTTACTTCGAAAAGAACCACCATGAAAAAAATAGACGAACGCGTAAATATGAAATGTAAATAATATAAATATCATGTACTCAAGTTACTTTTTATTAAAAATTTATACGCATGTAATCATCATATAACCAAGAAGAGACTTTTTGAGGGGGAAGTAGAGTAGCAGCCCTCCCCGTGGCAGACCCTCGTAATGCTAAATCTGCTACGGTATTCAGAATGTAGTGTTTTTTAACTGTAGGCAAAATCTTTTACTCTTTTACGTGCTTCCCAGAATTGCTTGTTTCAGCACTCTTTTCGAGGCTCTCCATTCAGTGTGCCCGCGTCGGGCACACCCACAGTATTAAAATGATAAGTGCTATCTTCACAAAATTTTACCTGTGTACTCCTGTAGAACTGATTAGACTGTCTACCTTTTTCTTTTGTAGAAATTCCAACTTTAACAGGTAGCGTTCCTGAGGAACTGCTATGGAACTTGCCATCCGTCAGATCTCAACTCTTTTGTCTGTGACACCGACTACACAGAAAGTCGTTTCTCCCGAACTTTGACCCTTTTTCACATTTACGTTGTTGTTATGATATCACTAATTTTTGAAAATCTAAACTAAAGGTTTTGATATTATTTAGACACTTAAATGAAAGAGCTTCTAAACAAATATGTGACTTTCAATTTTTTTCTTGCGCTTAAGCTCCATTGGTTTCTTTTTATTAGCAATTTCTGTATTTTCCATAACAGTGGAAATGTTGCATTTACGCTGCTTTTTCTGTCTGTTAGCGGTTTCTTTATTTTCCACAATGGTGGAAATGTTGTGTTTATGCTGAATTGGTTTCCTTGTATTAGCAATTTCTTAGTTATAAAATTGTCAACATTCCCTATGAGTATTATTTGGTTTAACCTCGATAATAATGTAGTTTTTTTTTTCTTTCAAGTTTGATATTTTTAAAACGGCGTGAAAATGTAAACAATAAGTTTAAACATCTATTTTTAATCATAATACAACATTAATGTCCAAATCTTATTTTAAAGTATAGAATCACGTTTCCTTTTTCATTTTCTATTGTTTCATTTGCATCTGGCATCTGTTTCGTTACTTAAATTTGAGTAATTTGAGTTATTGAATGGCTTTTAAACAGCTATTTTTGATTATTAAACACCATAAATGTTCGAATTTTATTTTAAAATGTAGATTTCAAGCTTCTTTTTTTATTTTCTGTTGCTTTATTTACATCTGGCAATTGTTTCATTACTTAAATTTGAGTTACTGAACAGCAATGCTTTTATCGTTTGAGAGCTGTTTACAATATAGCTGTAGCTCTTTCTGCAATATCCCTGTAGTTAGGCCCAAAACCACTACCAAAATGGAAAAACGCTGGTCCTGCACTCTATCTCTGCGCTATCATTTCATCTTTTATAAGCAGGCTTTTATTCTTCACTTTCGAGAAAGTTGATTAACATCTGAATGGCGCGCAAAACGGCAATCTGTGAAGAGCGCCATCTAGCGGTGACGTTGTCAAATGCTCGTTATAAGTATTATTTGGTTTAACCTGGATAATAATGTATCTTTTTGAAGTTTGGGCCTTTTTTCGTTGTATATGCCTAATAATCTACCTTGATGCCAAATTTCGAGTATCTAAGTTACTTAGAAGTGCGATAGGTTTTTGATGAGTCAGTCAGTCAGTGAAGTGATACAAATGGCACTTTTCAGACCTTAATAATTCCATAACTGTCAGAGGTAGATTAATGAAATTTAGGATTCTAGGTGGTCAAGGAAGCTCTATTGGACTTACAAAATTGCAAGTTTGTAGATCTGATAGTTTTTGATAATTGGGGTTCGAAAGTAGCTCGAAATGGTTAGTGTAAACTACACATGACCATGTCTGGTTGTTTTCTTCTCCGTCTGTTCCGAACTTAACTGAAACACTGCTTGTGTCTAAACTCTTAAGTAAACAAGTAAAGATCAGAAAGTTGCGTCAAGAGGTTCGCATCCACAGGATTGCATTTTATTTGCTTAAAAATGGCGTTAATTAAATTTAATATAGTTGTTAAACAATGCGCATTTGATGTTAGTTTTCCATTTATCTGTTGTAATTATTAGAAGTATTTCTGAAAACAAAGTTAGGCAACTGTAAGAGGCTATTGCAAATTTCTCGTAAGGGAAGTGTAGTATACAAATTCTCAAAATCAGAACACTTAATTTGTTTAATTTTGTTTCTTTCATACTAAACATTATTATTAAGTTATCATTAAATCTCTACCCAAACTTGTATTCTTTTCTAATAGAGTTACAAATCAAGTTAATAACCTTTTTAAGTCGTTGTGCAAATAATGTGAATGTTCTGCGCAGAATGTTTAGTCCCTTTGGCAATACATCTGAATTTAAGTAGTGTTTTATAGAATTTAGGAAGAGCATGAAGATTAGGAAATTTACTGTTTTCAATTGGGAACTAAAATTTTAAGTTCGCGGTGAAAGGCTTCATAATCTTGTTAATAATGGAAAAAGAATCTTGTTAATAATGGAGATTCCTTTTTCAATAGTATTATGTTAAGTAGGGGGTTGATTGAATTCAATAGCTATTGGTTGGTGGTAAAATTTATTTCGAATAATGCTGGAGCTTTATCTATTTTAGTGATTATTTTAGTGATTTTAGTGTATCTAGTGAATTTTTACTTAAGAGATTGAATTTTGTTCTCAATGATATTTCTTTTCAAATTACTTGAAAAACGGATATTTTCAGTCTGTTCTTTCATGTTGTTAAAACTTTTTTCTTCGTATTCTAAGAATGCATTTCTTGGAAGATGCAGTTTATAAGCTGTCTTGATAATAAATTCATTGAGGGCATGCGCAGCCCTTTTAAGGCAGTTTAAGCTTTTAATACTGTAGGCAGGCTTAAATTTAGTACTAATTTTATCGGTTCTGTTAATAGTTGATCTTAGACAGTGTCTAAATATCCTATGACGATGCGCATATGGTGTTTATTGAAAAACGGAAGATACTCTGGAATATTACAGTAATAGTCTACACTAGAATCCAGGTCATGGTGGTTAGCAAGCTATTAACTTTACGTTTCTGGATATTTAAAAGAAGGAACGATACGAGATATACGATTTTTGGACAGTTTTAAATATTTTGTGGAAATTAATTTGGTCTGCATAGGGTGAAGGAAATTAATTTTATATTAGGATTAATCAATGTGAATTTTTTTATTTGCAAGTTTGTGTTTACAAAAATCTAGAATCAGGTCCTTAATAACATTTTGCTTAGTATATTGAGTTATTATGTTTTATTATATTATGTTATTATATTGAGTTATTACTATAATTGCTTAGTATACAAGTGTGCAGCCAATTAATTAGATTTTTAGTGAAATTTGCTGAAGCGAGAAATTTTTCTACATAATCTTGGAGACTTTAAAGGTCTCTGATAGGTAAATAGTTTTTATTGTTTTTACATACTCCTCTTTTTTCTCTAGTTGTTTTCTTTTACTATAAATTTGAAATTGGTTGAATGTTGAGGAATTTGTAGATGCTTTGTTATGCTGTATAAATCTATGTGTGTGTGTGTGTGGCTTACCACAAACCGCGTAATTCATTTTTTTAAATTTATCCAAAACATGAAAGACATAATTAAGCGCGCTGAACCAAAACCTTAAAAGGTGATTAAGAAATCAATAATGCATTTTTTAAGTACAGAGCAAGAATACATTTCTTTTTATTTTGAAAAGAATTTCAGGTTTATGAAGTTTTACTTCCAGTTCCAATTTGCAAATTTTAACTTAAGATGCTTTAAAAATAGCAACTTCTTACATTTAATATACATTAAATGCAAGCTCTTTCTTCATTAAAAGCTCATTACTTCGCTCTTTCTGCAAAAAGAGTCTATTTAAAGAAGCTCGTTATGATTCATCCTCATTTCTTGCTCGATAATTGGGATCCAGAAAAATAAAATGTAAAATTCGAAGGGCTATGTGAAACTTGGCAATTATACCGATTAAAGTAATAATACTATTTTTGCAATTATTTGCCACAATTAAAGGATGCTCTTTTCATACCAGCAAAAGAAAACTGCTTCACCGGCTGTCTTTTAATTACTTATATTTGCTATAACTTTTATACATGATGAGTAATTTTTCAGCTCTAAATATTTCGCGTAGAATACGTTTTCATTTATTATTTCAGTAAAATAAGGAGCAATAATACATACGTAAATGCTTTGAGCCTGAAATATTGGTAAAAATGTACAAGATGAAACAAAAGCTAATAAAAATTTGTATATCAGTGACTGTAAATTATATACAGACAAAAAAGATGCATCAACTCGTTAAAAAATTGAACTATCTAATATATATATATATATGTGTATATGTATATAAAAGACAAGCATTACGATTTTGTGAGATTCATGCGGATAGCAAAATTTCTTCTTGTGTGGATAACGCTAGTTCTCAGCTTTTGGATATTTAGATACGGCAAAGCTGTGAGGGCTATCTGCCTAAGAAAGAGGTTTTCGTGGAAGGCTTTCTAAGAGATATTGCATAAACAAGTTTAAAAACTTATTAAATTATCAGCTTATAATATTTAACACTTTAAAATTTAAATATAACCTAAGCAGGAAAATGATGGTTAAAATACCAAACCAGATTTTCACATGTAAGAGGAAACGATTACTACTAAAACAAAGGAAGCACCAGAACAATGGTTATAACGAGTGTTAGGTTTATTGTGGCATCATTAAAGGAATTTCCCAAAGTTACTTCTAAGCATTTGGGAAAACAATAATTTTAGGCTGACATTTACGTGATAAAATTAAACGGGACAACATATTAATATCACAAGGTAAATCTCTTTCTCTCTTTTTTTCTCATATACGCGCTACTGCTTTGTAATGATTACTTCATAAAACCATTTTAAATGGTATTTCAATTTTTTTCTGTTGAAATTTGAGATATACTACAGAAACATAAAAACAAAAGAAAGTGCAGGATCACAGGGATGATATACATCGGGAATTTAAATCACCTGGATCATTTTAACTGTACTCGTAGAGACATTATGTTTCTTGGAAACAGAAGATGTGAAAAATGAGCAACACCTCGAACCATGGACCTCTGGATACGCGCCCAACATGTTGACCGCTACACCACGAAGGCATGCGAAGAAGTTGGGGAAAATACCTTATATATTCCCCCTTTTAAAGGGTGCCTGGGGATTAGAGAAACCAACCCCCAAATCCTGGTGGTGGAGAATCATCATCCACCACCCTTTTTAGTTCGGGCGCCAGTGTCATTAGGTTATTTCGAAGGCAGAGTCATTAGGTTATTTCGAAGCAGGAGACATGAAAAATACGTAAAGCCTTCGCCGGGACTCGAACCACGGACCTCTGGATACGCGCTCAGCCTGCTGACCGCTATACCACGAAGGCATGCAAAGAAGGTGGGAGAAATATCTTATATTCTGAGATAATGATAGGTTAAATACTCTCATATTATTACATTATATTCTCTTAAGTCGTACAGTTTAACATATTAAAAACAGTACAGTAACTCTTATGTTATATTCTCTTAAGTCGTACGGTATAACGTACTAGTTTCAAATACAGGTAATACCTTTACACAGTAATAATGTGTGTATGTAGCATTGTCAAATACAAACAGAAATTAATAAACTTTTATTATTCGATATAGTGAAGGGATATTCATATTATTTTTCTGTGCAGTTACATGTTACTGCAATACAACCAAGAATGAATAGACTAAAATTTATCTATTCAGTACAGTGAAAGGATTTTCAAATTAATTTTCTGTTCAGTCACATACTACTAAAATACAAACAGTAATTAATAAACTATATTTATTCAATACAGGGAAGGGATATCCATATTATTTTTCTGTATTTATTTTTGTATATATTTCTTCATATTTTACACACTTATTGCAATGCTCAGAAAGTTTCTAAAGGAGACACGGGATGTTAAAGAAAAAATTCTTGATTTTTGTTCAAACTTTCAGCTATTTTATGAGTATTATGCATATTTGCACATAAATACTATAAAATTTCATAGTGATAGTATTACTACCTTTCAAATAATATATGATTAATGATACATATTTTCACATTTTTGCAGATATATTCATAAATTCCCTTGCGCATCACATTTAATCAGAAATCTAGAATAAGTTGCATAATCAGTCTACATGAAACACTAAACAAAAGTGCAAATGGATTTTAAAAATTTTAATTGAATTTAATTTGTATTGGTAATTTTTTTATTAAAAAAGCCCAACAATTTCTGCAAAAGTTTATCACTGCTAAACTGCATAGGTACTTTAGTAGTGATAAATTAAATTATAATATCTTATGAATATTATTAATTAGGATCATATAAATTTAATATGAAAACATTGTAAAAATTAAAATGCAAGGGACATTTTAAATACCCCGAATTTTTCAAAAATCTTAAACGCATGACATCGGAATATAAAGATATGCTTTTAATTACATTCTAAGGTATTTCTCCCTACTTATTAGCATGCCTTCGTAGTGTAGTGGTCAGCACGCTCGGCGGGTATTCTAGAGGTCCGTGGTTCGAGTCCCGGTGAGGGCATTGTTCATTTTTCATCTCTCCTGCTTTGCCCTCTGACAGAGCACCTCCGACAACAGTTCTTTCCTTCCGACTACATCACATATCCTGTGAATAGACTGTTCACGGACTATTACTGCAACAAGGGAATCTTAGAGATAATGAAGCAAGTGAATGAAAATGATTATATCCAAGAAACTAAAGATTAATGTAAAACGTAGAAAGGCGGCCTAACCGTCAGATTTATAGCAATGACTAGGATGACTTCCTAACCCTGTAGTGCCATTAACTTAGTTTCGCGGAACAGGTTAAGTAAAGTGACCAATATCTCTCCTACTTCGGAGAACTGCGCATGTCAGCGGCCATATGGGTTGTGGTTTTTGTGTGCTCCGATAAAAGTGCTAATATCTTGGTAATTATACCACTTGTGTTTGTGAAAATGGGATTTTTCCATGAATTACTTGTTCCAGTTGCGATATTTGCCGTGTTTTTCTGCGAAGAAGGTGAATTTCCGAGGATAGGAAGACTTTTCAAATTGTTGCTGTCCTCCGCCTTCATTTGCATATTCTGAGTAAGCATTGTCTCTCAAAGTTTTTATATACTGTCCAAATAACCTTTGATAAAAAAAATAGGATTTTATATGTGTTTATCTACCCATATATTGAAAATCGTGACTTGGGTACTTGTATGAAAAATGTTATATGCATTTATAATTTTTAGTAAGCGTTAGGCTTAGTGCGGCGGATGGTTGTTGACACCACCAAGTGAGGGCCTTTTGCGCGCTGGGGCGCGAGGTCAGGCATTTTGGTGCACCAAATTTGAAGTCTTTCTGCCCATTGGCCAATGTTTTCCAATTTTTAACTGTAAAATTGTAATTTTTGCTTTAAAATTATTTTGGAGCTATTTAAATCACAAAGTGTGATGTTTCGTCCAAAAAATAAAGAGCCTAAGGTGCAACGCCCCTACAATGAACCACTGTCGGCCAGTGCTGCATTAATAGATAAGGCACAGAAACAGAGCACTACACGACAGCTAGAGGTTGATATAACTTTGGTAGATGCCAGTACAGAGTATCAGGAGGCTTCAGAGTGCTATACTAGCGTAATTGGATAAAGTAAATTAGAGTTCGTCATGATGGACCGATTTGGACAACACTGGGTTCTATCTATAGACCCAGTAGCTTCCAAGATCCTTATGAAAACGAGGAAGTTGAACTTGCAATGAACAAGAAACAACGTAAGGGAGTTTATAAAGGTTTTGCAATGTATCAAATGCCTTGGGTATAACCACCTAGCGAAATATTGCAAAGAAGATAAAGTCTGTGCCGGATGCGGCTCCACTGACCACGAGAAGACCAACTGTGACCAAAAAACAGTAAGATGTGTCAATTGCACAAAGGTGAATAAACGATATAATACAGACCTCGGCGCCCAACATAATAGCCGAGATAAGAAATGTTCAGGCTACTAAGAGAGCTAGAACGACTAAAACAAAAAAACATATTATGGATAGAATCCAGACAATCCAGATTAATCTTAAGCACTCCAGGAGTGCAACAGACAACTTAAAAATAAATTTTGAACAGAATGACAAACTTGAAGTAGCATGTATCCAGGAACCGTACACAGTACAGAACAAAGTGTACGGGTTCCCAACAAAATATAGGAAGTTCTACTTTCGAATACATGCAAACACTGCAGTTATTATAGCGGACTCAAATCTCCCAGTTCTGCAGCTTTTCAGCTCTCCATGGATTATAGCGCTTGCAAAGGCAGTGACTCAAGATTTATACTAATCACGGTATACTGTTCTCCATCGCAGGACATTGCACCAATCCTGACAACCCTAGAAAGGTTTATGCAGGATAATAACAACATGATTGCAATAATTACCGGAGATTTCAATGCTAAACGTCGCCTATGGGGCTCACATAATACGGACACACGAGGCCTCAATGTATAGAAATTCATAGCCAGCATTGGACTACCGATTGCCAACGAGATAGAGGAAACCCCAATCTTCGCAGGATAAGTGGCAACAGCTGAATTGACCTCACACTTATCATAAATAGAGACAGAATTAGGATCGATAACTGGAAGGTAAAGGACGAAGCAAACAATAGCGATCTTAATAATGTAATAATCCAAAGACAAAAGGATAACACTCACAAGTAAACAGGATAATCACTCACAAGTGAAGCCAAAAGGGGCGCCTGTTAAAACATCTATACCTAAACGCAATTGAACGCATCCTCTACGGCTGCCCAGTCTGGGTGACTGGCACAGCAAGAATATGTCTATTTTGACGTCTCCAGCATTCATTAACCAACATGGCGAAGAACGGAAATCAATGTAGGACATACCGACTGGCTAAGTTTCAAAAGGGATGTCTAAGGGATGTCTAAGGGTTTCAAAAGGGATGTCTAAGTTCAAAAGGGATAAATATATAAGAGACGTTATCACTAGTCTCCACGAGATCTATCAAAGAACCGTTCTCTCACATAACTCGAAACCAAGACCGCGCACCTTCCCATGGTGGACACAGGATCTCATTATTCTCAGGAAAAAGGTTAGAGCATCAAGGAAGAGATTCCAAAAAACAACTGGAGAGGAAAGGGCCCATAACAAGCTGCTTTACCAAAGGGTACGTGCACAGTACCCGAAAAAGATGTATAAAGAATAGAAAAAAGCGTGGGACATGACATGGAAAAAATCTTGTCAGCTCTCCGTTCGGAACATACTTCGATCTAGCTAAAGGGAAGAGCATGGATCCATTACAGATAGGTTCAGTTCAAAAAGATGATGGCACAATGACGAATACAATTATAGGTTACAATTAGGGAAATAGTGCGGTTCCATTTTCCAGAAGACGACCCCAGCTAGGACTCTATCACGCCAATTAACCGAGATTCCAAACTCTGAAGACGATCAGCCATTCACACTCGAAGAAATGCAACGCACCATAAACTCAACACTCAGAGGTAAAGCTCCTGGTGTGGATGGCCTCACGACTGAAACCATAGAATAGCTAAAGCTTGCGGACGACAAACAAATTCGGGCACTCTTCAATAAGTGCCTTCAATTAGGTTATTTTCCAAAGGAATGGAAAAACGCAGAGCTGGTCTTATTCCAGAAAGAGGGAAAAACAAAGTCCATGCCCAGTTCTTACAGACCTATCTGCTTACTCTCAGCGTGAGGCAAAGTCCTTGACAAGATGCTTACGTAGAGATTAACATATTACTTGATCAAAAACAAACTACTAAATCCCGCCCAATACGGGTTTACTAAAGGGCGGAGCACCACCGACGCCCTCAACCGTGTTCAAGACGTCATCTTAGATAACAGACAAAATAACTTCCATACGTGTATAATATTGCTTGACGTAGCGTCAACATTCAATAAACTAGGGTGGCCAGCGCTCAAAACAAAACTATAAGAATCTTTACCAACTGATCACAAGCTACCTCACAGAATGTCAAGTGACCTACAAAAGAGACGCCCTAAATATTACGACGAATTACCACAAAGGAACCCTAGAGGGGTCTAATATTGGACTCATCCTGTGGAACATAATTGCAGACTTAGCGCTAAACATTAAATTTGGAGACAATGCCAAGATACAAGCTTACGCCGACGATATTATACTCATAATAGACGGAGGCAATAGGACAACAATAGAGCGTAAAGCAGACGCAGCACTCAAGTTACTTAAAGTCAATTGAGTCAAGACAACAAACTGTGTTTCATTATTGAAAAGATTAGATGATAGCCTTTCCAAAGGGCTCGAAAATAGACGCGAATACACCACGCATAAATTGGGAAGGGCATCCACTACCACGCCAGAATACCATTAAATACCACGGATTCACGCTTGATAAGAAGCTCACGTGGGTATCCCATCTTACGAAAGTCCGAGATAAGACGCATCGAATCATCAATAAACTAAACAGGATAATCACTGACAAGTAAAGCCAAAAGTGGCGTCTGTTAAAACATCTATACCTAAACGCAATTGAACGCATCCTCTCCGGCTGCCCAGTCTGGGTGACTGGCACAGCAAGAATATGTCAAAAACTGCAACAAATGCAGCCAGTAATCTTTCTAAAATCACCAGTGCGTATAGCACCACATCAACCGCAGCACTTTATGTTCCAGCTGGCACGCTCTCACTCGACCTAAAAGCAGAATTAGAAAGATCAATCTACAGACTTCTACACTACAAAGACTATCTTCACACTAAAGAAGATTTACGTCTATCCTATGCCAGAAACGCAACGAACGAGCTGATGAACTAGTTAAGACCGTAGCTCTCAAACCAAAAATTGACAAGGAAGTTTCGCTTTCCACAGAAGTTGCAAAAAGGGCTCCTCAAGACAACATTCCAAGAGACATGTTCATCACGATGGCAGGAAGAAAAGACAGAAAGATTTACTTACAACATCTTCCCAATACCTACTCTCAAGAGGCTCCAATGCAACCGACTCTTCCTCCAGGCCTGTACCAACCACGTCAAATTCCCATCGTATTACAAACGACTCCCCAGACGGGACATCAACTGCTCTTGCGGTTTTAGCCGTGAAGACGCGGACGCACTTCATTACCTGCTCTCCTGCCCGCTGACAGAGCACCTTCGACAGCACTTCTTTCCTTCGGACTACATCACATATCCTGTGAATAGTTTATTCACGGACTATTACTGCAACAAGGGCATTTTAGAGATAATGAAACAAGTGAATGAAAATAATTATATCCAAGAAACTAAAGATTATTGTAAATGTAGAAAAGCGACCTAACCGTCAGATTGCTAGCAACGACTAGGATGACTTCCTAACCCTGTTGTGCCATTAACATAGTTTGGCGGAACATGTCAAGTAAAGTGGCCATATCTCTGCTGCTTCGAAATACGTAATGTCTCTACAAAATATTTGAAAAATAACTAATAAATGCTTTTGCATTGTAATATTTCACTACCACATTTCGTAGCTCTATCTCAATTCAGTTTTTCTTCAGCTGGTTTCAATAAAACCTAGTTTTATATGTTATGTTATGTAAATAAACATAACTCATGAAATTCACTTTCCACTACAATGTTTATACGAATAGCCTAATTATTTCTGTAAAAGTTATCAGTAATAAAATGCATGCACAACTTTCTTATGAATAGTGTCAAAATCGTATAAATGTAATGTGAAAACAATGCAATAAAAATTTTAATGCAAGAGGCATTTTAAATACCTAGCATTTTTAAAATCTTTAAAGGCATAGAAAATGTATATAAAGATTTACATCTATTTACATACTTGAAAAATAACTTATAAATACTTTGGCATTGTAATATGTCATTACTGCATTTATTAGCTCTTTCTCAATTCAGTTTCTATTCAACTGATTTTAAAAGAATCAATTTTACTGCTTTCATAAGAAACAGTTTTGTTATGTTATATTCTGTAAACAAACATAACGTACAAAAGGTTACTTCCCATTATTTTACAAAATGCCTAATAACTCCTGTAAAAGTTTATCAGTACTAAAATCCATTCACAATTTTCTTGTGAACAGTAACAGAATCTTATAAATTTAATATAAAAGCAATTTGATAAAAATTAAAATGCAAGGGATTTTTAAACCACCAGAAATTTTAAAAAAATGTTAACGCATGAAAACTGAATATAAAGAATTTCTTCTAATTACATACTTCAAAATGACTTTTTTGGGGGGAGTATATCATTACACCTTTCACTAGCTATTTCTCAATTCTGTTTTAGTTTAATTGGTTTCAACAGAATCAGTTTTATATGCTGTGTTATATTTTGCAGACAAATATACTGCACAAAACGTCACTTATCACTATTCATTTCATATATTGCTGATCCTTATTTATTTATACTTCATATGTTAAACAATAACTTATAAATTTAGCATTATAATGTATTATTACTTCATTTATTAGTTATTTCTGAATGCAATTAATTTTTTATGCTATGCTACGTAAACAAGCATAACACACAATGCATCAGTTATCATTATACTATATCAAATATTGCTAATCTATTGTCACTGACACTTCATGTGCTAGAAAATAATTTAGGCGTGACCATCTTGTTTAATTGGTTTCAATAGTATCAAATTTACATAACCTCTCTACACGAGCATTACAATATAACATGCAATATAACAGAATTATATTTTAATGTTAATCTGTTTTTATCTAACTTGCCTGAAAACTTGTTGCTTTAATAATTCCGTATAACATTCCAAATAAAATATTAAGTACATCAACATTCATATTAAAACTGATATTTATTACATTTTATACAGTTTCAACTACTTGATTACATCATCATTTTGAATATAAATTAATATTTAAGGAAAATATAGTAATTAAAAAGAAAGAAAGATCATAATTTTCTTATTCGGCATAATATTTCAAATGAAAAAGTGCATAAATTTCAGCAAGTCAAAATATAGTTAATTAAATATCTATTGTTACGGATTTCACATTTATTTGGCTATTTGTTTAGAATTGAAATTAAAATTGATTTATTTTCCCGTGCAACGCAAACGATTTTTGAAAAGAAAGCTAGGTCGCAAAAATAAAAATAAAAGCGCGCCTGCATTTAATATTTAATAAATAAATATCTCGCAATTACTGTTGCCATCCAGAAAAATCTAGAAAAATCGAGATTGTTCTAGTGATAATTAAAAAGCTTATAAAAGCCGAATTGAAACACCTCATCTCAGTTGTTGTTGCTGTTGTTGTTGTAGTTGTAGCTGTTTAAAGAGAACTGCTGTTTGTTTACTTAATGCTGTTATTGATTGTACCGATTTCGCTGTGAGATAGAATTAGTTTATCTGTTTTAAAGTGAATTCTGTTTAATGTTTGATATATTGTGATATTGTAAAAATATCTGATAAGAAATATTTCAGCATTTTGATTTACACTTATGTCCATAAATTAAGGATAATGCAAAATCAGGCAAAGGAAAAGTTAAAAGCAAAACGAATTTGACTTATTTGTAAAGCTTATTTATTAAACAAAAGGTAAAGAGCAAAAAAAGATGCTATATGTTTGATATTAATAAAAAAATTAGCGATTTTTTCTCCCTGGAGCAAATTACAAAAAAAAACCTATTTACAAAATACCAATATTACATGGTTGGTATGATTGTTGATACATTGTATGTCTCCCAGACGACAGTCCGTAGATACAGTCCGTACAACGCCTAGGCATGCTGAGTATCAAATTATCGATCGGATCTTGGGGTATATTACACCACTCAAAACGCAAAGCTCTCCGAAGTTCCGGTAGACATGTAGGAGGAAGTTGATGGGCTGCAAGTCGTCGGCCAAGCATGTCCCACACGTGCTCTACCGGATTCATGTCCGGTGAGAATGCCGGCCAGTCCATATGGATGATATCCTCCGATTGAAGGCATTCGCTTACGATGTTTGCAAGGTGAGGACGGGCGTTGCCATCCATAAACACAAATTGTGCGCCCATGGCGCCCCGAAACAAACGTACATGTTGTTCCAGAATGACGTCCCGATAGATTTGTCTTGTCATGGTTCCAATTTGAACATGCAGGTCAGTTCTGGAACCCAGAATAATTCCACCCCAAACGAGCACTCCTGCACCACCGTAACGGTGTCGTTCAATGATGTTTTTTTGGTGATAACGGGTACCTGGAGCTCTCCATAGGAAAGTCCGGCGAGAATCAGACTGCAAGCTAAACCTGGACTCATCGGAAAACATCACACAAGCCCACTGTTGCGGTATCCACAATGCATGCTCTCTACTCCAGGCTAAACGCAGGCGACAGTGAGTTGCAGTAAGTGGAACGCATCTGACAGGTCTACGAGCATATAGACCAATCTGCCCTAAGCGTCTGTACACGGTCTGCCTTGAAATTGTCGTACCAGTGGCTGAAGAGAGCTGACGAGAGAGGTCTGAGGCTGGGCTCCGCCTGTTTCGTTTGGCAGTAACTGCCAAATACCGGTCCTCATTCGGTGTTGTAACTCTGGGGCGACCTGTGCTGTAACGTCTACTCACATTACCATCATCTTGGAATTGTTGCCGAAGCCTGGAGATGACACTCTGGGCAATTCCAAGTTCGTCTGATACATCCAGTTGGATACGCCCACATTCCAGACGGCCGATAATTCTACCACGTAAAAAATCATCCAAATGCGTCCTTTGTGTCATAACTATTCGGTTATTGAACTGAAATTCTTATAAAGCGCCTGCGATCAATTTTACCTCTTTGCCTGTATTCCTTCACTCTCTTACACTCTCGTCATTGTGACGTACCATCGGTGTCATCTGGTTACTTCCGGAAATTTGCATATGATTCTTGAAGATGTGTGTAGTGATTTTACAGGTGATATATTTATTTTAGAGTTCGATTTCCGCGTGACTCCGAAATATCCTTAATTTATGGACATGAGTGTATTTCTTGTGAAAAGAATAAATTTTTGTTCAAAATCAGAAAAAACAGAGATGGTTCAAGAATTTCATGCGCTTAAGGCGTAACATACGAAATAGATTCATGTTTAATTACATATTCCGAAAAGCGAGAAAAATGCAGAAAAGTGGTGAACATAAAAATATAAAACAGGGAAAGCACAAAAGGGTTAAAATAATACTAAAGAAAACGTTAAAACGAAAAAATTAAAGAAAGCGATGCAATACAAAACGAAGCAACATTAGTCTTGCTACAAAGTGTTTTACCGGTAAGTATGATAAAACGAACAAAGAAAAATATAAATAAAAAGAGAAACTCACCAACTTCCCAAAATGAAAAAATCCAGCAACCACGTAGAATGCCTAAGCAAAAACCAAAATGACGCAGAAGTGGGCAAACGATCCAAACAGGAAGAACATTTTCGAAAATGTCGATTGGTAGCGAACGTCAAGACAGAACAGAAACACACTAAAGTAAAATATAAAATTAGTATATCAATAATCTTATATTTGGCGTAGATTTTCTTCAAGACTTTATCGATTCCGAGGGCAAACAGGTACCGGTCTCTCTTCATCAGGTACAAAGAAATCTGCAACGAAAAATAATCCACGATTGTATTTATTGTCAAAAGGAGGTGAGATAATGAGACGGTCGGCCGAAATAGTAATGAATATTGAAGAATTAATAGAATTTAGAAGTTTTAGCAAGGATTGGATTGGATTTAAAGTCATTAACTGAACGAGGAGATCGAAATTGATAGACTCTTAACTAAATTCTACGCCAAACACAAAGCTGTTGCTTCTCAAATTTTGTATTTTACTTTGGCGCGTTTTTCTTCTATTTCGATTTTTGCTACCAACCGACATTTTCGAGAAATTTCTTCCAGCTTAAATCGTTTGTCCCCTTGCGCCATTTTCGTTTTTGCTTCTCCATTCCAGTTGCTGGTTGCTCTCATTTTCCGAAGTTGCTGAATTTCTCTTTGATCATTTTGTCGTATTTTTATGCAAAATAATACAATCAGTTTTTGTTGCATCGTTTTGTATTCTATTGCTTTCTTTAGTCTTCTTTGTCTTAACGTTTCTCTTTATATTATTTTAACAGTTTTGAATTTTCCGTATTTTTACTCACTACTTTTTCACACTTGGTTCCCGTTTCGAAATATGACAACATAGATGAGTCTATTTTATAAGTTATGCCTTAAGCATAAGATATTCTTGAACCATCTCCATTTTAGTCTTAAATGAAAACGCCAGAATATGAATTGTATTACCTTCATTTAAAATTTGTAAATTCTACTTTAAATGTTCCCTGATTAAATCTTGGTCTACATTCCATACCACTGTTATGTCATGAGTAAATCATTCTTACTTTTCACACCTCACTGCAACTCGCTTCGACATAGCAATGAATGCTCAACATCTGCAAATTTAAATACTATTCCAGAATTTGATGATGTATTTAATATAATTCTAATCGCATTTACATTTGCAAATTATATATAACCACAATAGCATAAAATTGCACTTATCTGAACAACGAGAATAAGTCCAGCGTAAGGTTTACTAAACTTGAGACAAAATTTTGTCCTTTAAATATCGCAAAATCTAATCATAGGTGTCCTCATCTTCTAAAACGCAGCTAATTTGATAAATATCACTACCATCCGCAGCGGATGCCATTTCATTCACACCCAAAACTCAGTTTCGTAACGCAATTGTCTCGCCTGCCGAATTTTCAGGCTTCCAAAAAATCCTGAATGTATGCGCTGTTGCCATTCCAGCTATGCATAAATTTTCTACTAAAGTTGTTGCCAGACTTATTCTCGATGTATGTGAGAGGTACAACAACCACTCTTTAACGCCATAAAAAATCTTTCTGTCTGAATTCCGAAAGCTCACACCCCAGTCTCCTAATCCCACTCATTTTAATCTTCTCATTGTAAATATTATTCCGATTGGTAATATCTCTAATGTTTCGGAGGATCAAATGAAAGTATTAAAACATAATTTTTCAAAGACATCTAAACCTTCGGTTCCTCGAATCACCAATCTATTGAAAACGCTTTTAAATTCTGTAAAATTTCAGAAACACAGAAGGATACAGTCCGCAAATTGATTACTTATAACATACATTTTTGCAACAAATCGTTTGTTTAGAATCTTAACTTAACCAAAAGGAAACGAAGGTCTTGTAGGGTCTTGTTGTTTTTAGGGGGGAGCATAAAACGTAGATCCTACTGAAGACGAGATAGCACATAATCGCTGTGTTGAAAAACGGATAACTGCCAACGAAGGTTGTAACAACCTTTTATTTTTACTAAACGGAACAGAGCAGGCAAATACGTTGTGCTCACAAACTAACCACGACTTGTGGCTGCACACAGCAAAGCCGAACCCTAAATATGAAATAAGCTAAAAGTAAGCGGCTAGCACAAATATTCAACTATAGAGCTACTTGCAAAGACGCAGGATAAATGTAGCTAGTAACCTAGTCCGGTCTACTTGTAATAAACGAACTTTTCCATCGCGAACTCTTCAATTCTGCTACTTAAATACCATTTCTGAACTCACTGATACTTTGTGATATACGTCATTTAAATTTGATTTCTGGCAGGAAATTGAAATCAGAAGGGAAAGAAAAGTTTCTTAATGTAAAAGTAACAGATTAACACAAATGAGATCTTACATGAAATATATTCTAATCTTAACATTATAATTTCCAAAGCAGATAAAAATGGACAGATCGTTTTATGGATCAGCCCACATACATTCATGGAGTCATGAAATTGATAAATGAATCCCCATACTGCTCGATCCTTAACAATCCTTCAACTTCTGACCTCGCAAAGGTTAAAACTTAAATCATCTCATTATATTCTCAACGTAGTTTGAAGAGTCAGCCAAACCAACTATTAGCAGCTATTCTATCTATGCTAGATTTTATTCGTTCCGCAAACTCCACAAAATTGGAATTCCTTTTCGATCTACAGTTTCCAAATTAGAAGCGGCATCATATCCTTTGGCTAAATATTTAGATTCCGCATTTCTCTTCTATTTTCTAACATTTACGCTATAAAATATTCTTCTAAAGTCGTCAATAAAATTAAAGATAATTCTCCCCAGCTCTCAGTTATGGCTTTTTTCAATGTTAAATCACCATTTATTGATGTTGCAGTCGAAGGAACAGCAAACTGCCTTGAAAGTAGGGGTCAAGAGTTCCACTTCACACAGACTGAAATTGAGGAGTTAATTTCTGTTATTGAAGTCTCTTTGTGTCAAACCTACTTTGTTTTCTAAAACGACTATTACCGTCATACGGAAGGATTAGCTATGGATAATCCTCTCAGTCCTGTACTTCCTGACATTTCAACGCACTATTTTGAGGTCAAATTATTAGAGAAACTATGGATCTGGATTCGGTAGTGACTGAGATTTTCTTGCTTGATCATTGATAAAGCCTTTATAAAGTTTTCATCTTGCCATCAAAGAAGTTATTCCGCTGTTAGAAATAGCATTAATAACCTATCCTGTATCTATTTTATCCTTCTGTAAGTTACAAAATTGCGCAGATTCTCCTTTCTATTTCCAATCATTTTATCGTCTAACAATAAAATCCGTGGTTCGATTCTTAGAGATTCCATTTCTGACTTTAATTCTTGGAGAATTTATAGCATGTCTTGTCACTGTGTTTTGAAATGTATCGGACAAACTAAATCAGCGGTAACGTTTCCTACCAAGGAACATGAATAGGATGATCGAAAAGGCGAAATTAACAAGATGTCGATAGCTAATATTAATTAGGAAGTTAATATAATTTTACCTTGGTTCTGCAAAAATTGTCCAAAACATTTTTGATATTTGAAGCTTTTCACATTATTATGTAATGACTTTGAAGTCCAATGTAGTTCATCCTAACGCTTTTAAAATTTTATTAATTTAATTTTTCAATTCGTTACTATTTCTTCTATAAATGGCGTTGCCTTATCGTTCGCTTTACTTCTTTCGTTTATATATAGGATCATGGTTATCTCCTCGTTGAAGATTTTCTTTGTTTCTGGTAAAGAGGGACCGTTCCTATTAACTGGAACTTATCGCTATATGACTGCATGTATTTAAATTTTATTTATAATTAATTCCGGTTTCATATATTTGGAAAATGTAATAATTTTTAATATTTTATATTGTATTAATTTGTACATGAAAACTCTTCTTGATAGTCTTAACTAATTGTTGCAAAGTCATTAATTTATTTTAATTTCACATCTTATTAAATGAAATTTTTCGTTTTTAACTCTTTTCCATGTTATCAAACTTATTTTAATAAGCAAAATCTAATACCGTCCAGTCAAAATAAATATTTCTATGACGAACAACGCTTAAAATGTTTAAGAACTTCATTCTTACGATTTTTACTAACGCGATTTGATATTAATCATATTTTTACTTTAGAAAACTTTCCTGAAATAAGCTTTTGAAATGATTCCCATCATGTACATTAAATAGCAAAACAAATTCTACAGAAATAAACAAAATTCAGTTATTGAGGCATTTCATTTTATGGCAGTAACTATTTGTAAAAATCATGCAGAAGTGTAGTTTAGCAATAAGAATATATTTATTTATTACAAACACCCAGAAGATTGGCTATGACGCCATTAGATCTCTAACCTTCCAATATTTCTGAACTTTACAGTTTAAAAACACAAATTCAGAGCAGGAATCAAGATGAGTAGCAACAAAAATTTGATATTGTCCGCACAGAGGACCTAAGGGAGAGTCACAAAGGCCGAGCCAGTACAAGTATGCTGCCAAACAGTCATGGCCTGTAGTAAGGCGGAAAAGTGCCACAGCTGCACTTCTGGAAAAATCTGGAATCAACGTATATTCTAACGCAGTGAGGCCCATGGCTAAACAGCAGAGTCACACAGTCCTCTCTGTTTTATCCTGGAGGAATATCTTATTTTTATCAGGAGTTTGACTGAATGAAATGAGAGAATTTTAAAAGATCTCTGGAGGACCCTTGCACCCTTTTTGGCCAAAATGTTGGCAAATTATTTCGCAG
>KK121038.1:77615-161302 GCA_000611955.2 Stegodyphus mimosarum
GACATTACTGCTAAGTTTGTTTTTATTATCAGAAGCATATAATATATATATGTGTGCGTGTGCATCTGTATTTATATACATAATATATGTGTGTGTAGAGTCCATGTGGGAGGCAGAAGTTAAATCTAGGACTTGTTAATTTAGAAAGACATTTTAATGGACCAGAAGGCACACCAAATACTTATATGCCCCACAAAAATATACAGTATACTAATAGATACACAAAAATATACAGTATACTAATGGACCAGAAGGCACACCAAATACTCATATGCCCCATAAAAATATAAAGTATACTAATAGCTGCTGACGTCTTACATCTAGCTTTGAATTTTAATTCTTGCTGCCAACTCTGAAAGATATTCCTAGTGACTCTAAATATGATCAAACTATCTACTGCTCTGTTTTATTACTCTCCGAATTATTTAACTTTCTGTCAATTCCTACATATATATATATATATATATACTGCGAAAAAGAAAACGGGTCAGTTCTATATCTCCTGTGTTACTGGCCCGATTGGCGAAATTCAAATTGCGTTTTCCGTGTCTCGAAAGCGCGACTTAGGATATGTATTAAATTTATATACAGCATTGTTCTAATATAGGTATTTTGACACAAATCAGACTTGTTCTGAAATAGCATGCCAATTTTTTCCATATTTCGATTCTTGGCATATTTGTTGAAAGCGATAATAACATCGAATGGGGTTTACGTACTTGGTTGAAATTATTTGAAAGAAGAATGACGTGACTATTTTACCGTTATGCACAATGTAAAAAGGTAGGAAAGATGCGGCTTTTTTTCCGCTCCATTACAATGGAAGGGATAGGAAAATAAGTTGTTGCATATTAAGAAGTTCACCAAGTGAATTATTCTTGGCGCAAACTAAAAAAATTCGCCCAAATTAAATTTTTGAATTTCTCCGTAAATTTCCAATCACATATAACAAAATTTAATATTTAGGCATAATGTGGGTCGTAGAATCGAAATACGGAAAAAAATTGGTATGTTATTTCAGAAAAGGACCGATATTATGTAAAAATACCTATGTTAGAATAATGCTATATATAAATCTAATATACATCCTGAGTCGCACTTTCGAGACAGGAAAAACGCAGTTTGAATTTCATCAATCGGGCCCAGTAGCACGGGGGATATAGAACTATCTCCCCTTTTTTTTCGCGCAGTGTACATATGTATGTATGTGTATGAAATGAAGTAGAGTATAAATGCGTGGAGACTGAGCTCATAAGTCATAAATTCATATATTTCGTTCCGAAATTTATCCGCCACTAAAATGTGAAAATATCGTTTTCGAAGCAGAACTGTCTAAGAGCTCTTGTAGGCATCTTCAAAACATATCTGGAACTCATTAAGATGCCGATCAGTTTAATGAAAGTTGTGATTTCAGCTAGTTCTTGCAGAAAACAGACGAATACTTTTAAAGTGACAAGGTCAGGTAGGAAGGAGCTGTAAATGGATTTTTGTGTGTTTAGTGAATACTATATGTATTTCGAGGAGAAATTTGACAATCAGAGCTACGTTTAGATAACGGTATTGTAACACTATCCCCCAACTAACAATACGCTTGATGTCAAAAAATATCTCAGGTATGCCTTTGCTGAATTATAGGCAGAACTGCTTCTTGAGTGAAAAATTTCTGAATTTCAGGCGCTTCGTAATCATTGATCATTCATCGTCGAATTTTTACAAAGCTCGTAATTTAGTGTAGCTGTTCGTCGTTTTCGACATATTGAACTACTAGAAATGGCGATATCGCTTAAAGCTTTAAAACATTAAGACTTTTTCTTGCACATATTTTACCGGGTATATTCCTTTAGCTATTTTCTAAATAACAAGAATTAATATTTGCATTCTGCTCCAAAAATGCTTTTCATAGACTTTATCTTCCCGCCTAGTTCGGTTTACCCAAATATGCCAAAAGGACCATAAGATGTAATTACATAAAACTGTTTCTACATACAGAAAAATGAGGATTAGTTCCGTGAATGAATAAGAAAATATTTATTTCATATTTACTTTTATCAGCAGCCAATCCCCAATGTTTTAATCTTACTATTGCCAACATTCATGTAGTGTAAAGTCCATAACTTTGATGAACTATTCTAAAAATAGTTCTTTCAGAATTTCATTATTTATCCCATTAATAGCACCGCTTAAAGTGTTTTATGCATATTACAAGGATATAATGGCTTTAAAAATGACCACTTCAATCATTTATTTTTTTTCAGAAGTAATTGCAACGACGAATGAAAATAAAATTAATTAAATATGAAAGATAAGACTTCTGAACAAGAATAGAAGATTGATCGATTACAAAGCCAAACCTTTATTCGAATGAAATTGCTTCTTACCAAAATTTAAAAACTTTATTTTAGAAATATCGAAAAAGGATACAATAATTCACAAAGGTCTATCATCATGCATTATTTAATAGTTCATAAATATTACGGAAAAATTGCAAAAGAGAAAGATTAAAAGCTTTGGAGGAAAAGGAAAGTGTTATAGAAATTATCGATAAAGGCAAATGTCAGTTTTACTCTCGTGATTTTTCGTGTCATTTGTATTTAAAGTAGCATTTTAAACGTTTTCTCTCACTTTAGAGTTAATTTTTAATATAAGTTATCAACATCTCTCAGCTCAGGGTGATACGGTTAGTTAATTATAGTTAAAAATCTAGCAAAGACTTGAGTAAAAGAAAGTAGTTTCATAGAGGTCTAAAGAGAATTAGCTGCTATTCATGTTACAAATCGGAAAATCCAGGAATCTCCAAGCATCTAACTTCTTCAGCTTCTGAAAAAAAAAACGCGCCTAAGAAGTAGTAATTAGAGATTCTTTGTTTTGGGCTAGATTCTAGGTCCAGATTCATTCACGAAAGATATTTCAAGCTTATTAATCAACTATTTTACAGCTTTTTGCACAAGATTTAATAAACGCTACGCTGGTGTCCGAACTAAACTTTCATAGACGGGGATATTTCATTAACTATTTTTGGCGGATTTCCTTCAATTAATTAGAGATATAACGAAAATCTTCAAAGAGTACTTTATTATGGATGTTGTTTATTGGTAAGTTCAGTAATTAATAGTAACTAGCGGGCAAGCCCGCCCGCTTGTTCGCCAGGACACCCGCTTGTTTCCCTTATGCATCCAATATCCTGCACGTGCGGGAACCCACGCTTTGGCCTTGATTCGGAAGTTCGACCTGACTACCAGTCCGCTTGCTCCTTGGGATTCGGAAGTTGGACAGAACTACCAGTGTTCAGCGATCGCTTTATTCACATATGCATACTGATGTTACATTTCTGATTCCAATAACTGCAATTATCTGTTTAGTATATTAAGAATTTCATTTTCTCTATACTTCTAGAGTTGCGATGAAGAAATATTTGTCGAGAAAAATTAAATTCATCTTATAAGAAACTTTTTTTGGAATGCAGGGTGTATGTGATATTTGCATCTAACTCAGGTTACATTTCTGATTGGGAATAAATCCCATTGTGTCTTTAAAATATTAAAAATTTACATATTTTGTACACTTGTAAAGTTGGGACGAAGAAATATTTGTCAAGAGAAATTAAATGTAACTTATAAGGCACTTGTTTTGGAAATGCAGGGTGTAAGTGATATCTGCATCTGACTTATGTTACATTTCTGATTCCAATAAATGCTATTATCTGTTTAAAATATTAAGAATAAAATATAGGCACGAGTAGGTGTTTTTTACATGCTGACCTTTTCATGGAATACTGAATTCCTCGTCGTTTGGGTTTTTAAATCTGTTGCCACAAAAACAGAAACAAAATTAAAAATATATAGAAACAAAATTAAAAACGCGTCTGGTGAGAGAATAGCGCCGCCTTTAGAGAAGGATAAAATAAGGTCTAAAAAGGCTTTGAAACTTAGCAGATGTCATGAAAAGAATTACTGGAAGGATGGAGGAAAGAAGAATTGCACTCACTTCAATTGAAAAATTATTTGTTATACACTCACGTTTGTGAAAATTGCAACACCAAGAAGGAATCGTCATAATTGAATGCAATTTAATACACAGTTGAGTGGTAGTGGTACAAATAAATGATTAAATGTTCAAAGCAAACAAACAAGAACAAGAGATCAGAATCAGTATTTTGTGTGGCCACCACGCGCCGCAATAAGTGCTGCTACACGACGTGGCATGGAGTCAAACAAAGTTTGAATGTCTGACTGAGGAAGAGCATTCCATATCGTTTGTACGCGTACCCAAAGTTCGTCTGCAGACGCAACAGGACGAGGATCACGAGCAAGACGCCGACCAATGACATCCCACACATGTTCGATTGGCGACATATCCGGGGAACACGCAGGCCAAGGAAGAAGCTGTACCTGCTGCGCTGCAAAGAAGGATTTAACAATCCGAGCAGTATGAGGGCGGGCATTGTCCTGTTGAAATACAGCGCCTGGCAAGCTTTGAAGGAAGGGAACAGCTTCGGGCTGTAGAACTTCACGGATATACCGGTTGCTGTTCAGATTGCCCACAATTCGTAGCAATTGAGATCGTCTATGATATGCTATGGCGCCCCAGACCATAACTCCGGGTGTTCGTCCACTGTGGCGTTCGATAATGCACTCCGGAAGGTGGCGTTCACCGGCATAGCGTCTGACACGAATGCGGCCATCATGGTACCACAAATTAAAGCGGGATTCGTCAGAAAACACGACATGCTGCCAATCAGCACGCCAGTCTCTATGCTGATTGGCCCATTGTAGCCGCAGGCGGCGATGGTCGTGCGTTAGGGGGATCCTGTATAAAGGAGTCCGTGCGCGCAGTCCACACTGCAGCAGACGTCTACGAATTGATGAAGCACACAATGAAACACCTGTAGCTATTGACCACAGTGCTGCCAATTGTCTAGAGGAAGCTGTACGGTCCGTCCGCGCCATGCGGACCAGGTGTCTATCATCGCGAGCTGACGTCACATTTCGGGGTCCACTCCCGGATTTCCGAGTTGTCCGACACTCGTCCGTCCACTGCTTCCAAACGCGCATCACTGTGCTGCTGTTACGCTGCACACGAGAGGCTACTGCACGATACGACAATCCAGCTTCACGAAGGCCGATGATTCTCCCTCGTTCAAACTCTGTAAGTTGTTCAAATCTCGCTCTCTTTCGTCGACGAGGCATAAGTACAGATTGAGTTAACGTTTACCACTAGCAGATAACCACCGATAACCATACACGCCTCGCTACAGCCGTCTATTTATTCGGATCCATCAGCCGTTCAGAGGGCGCTGCTCAGCATACGCATGCGCTACGGATTTGCAATTCTAATCATTTGCATATCATGCGCTACTTTGCATTTCCTGAAAATTTCAGCTCACTCGCGTAAGTCCTTCATGGTGTTGCAATTTTCACAAACGTGAGTGTATTTAATACCCTCGAAGACATTTGCAATGGTAGCGTTCCTAACGAAAGCAGGAATTAATTTATTTTTTCAGTTTTTTCTAACACTTAAATTGCATTCAATTTTAGATTTTAGTTCTAGGTTATATTTGGTATATATTGATATTTCGTATCTTATGCTTTGTGCTTTTTATTAGTATTATATCTTGTGTATTACACAATTTTATTTAAATTGTCCTGTTGATTCACATTGCTTTTTTGCGCTGTATGCTCTTAACAGTGTTTTTCCACCAGCTCAAACTCATCTTTCCTGACAGGCAGCTTTCTGTTACTAACCTCGAAAGAGAGTTTAACGATACCGATGTTTTATTTTAATGCTACTCATAATCTCAAACTTTAAAAGCAACACTCCTAATTCACAAATAACTTTGCACTGATATATTTGAAAGTACTAACTTTCTTCGATGGAGCTGAGTTTCCCTGAAACCAAGTACTCCGATATCGCACCACTACTACCACTACTAAATTTGTCGGGCTAGATCTTTTACTTTCTCTACTGCTCTTTAAGTGAGAGGAGGGATGTAAGGAATTATCTCCTTTCCCTATATTTTGCTGCACTAATGTGAGTGGTTAGTATATAGAGCTAAAACTCAAAGATGCATGGTTTAAATCCCTCCGAAGAAACAATCGAATTTTTTGTTGACTTCGAAAAGAATAATAGACTGTATAAAGCTACGTATTTACGCTTGAAGGTACTCATTAAATTTTAGTAAAAGTTTGGAAACGTTGTCAGTTTTCTTCGTAAGAAAGTTCAATCGTTTAAACTTTAGCTCCAAATTTTGATTTTTTAAGTTAGTAATTTTAAATTTTGTAAGGTTAAGAAAAACCTAACATTACACAGTACAGTCATGTGAAAAATCGCAAAAAATATCAAAGTTTATGTTCCAATGTATATCGGTAAGGATTTTGTGCTGGTTAGAGTGCCAGGTATTTTAGACTGT
This sequence comes from Stegodyphus mimosarum, assembly GCA_000611955.2. NCBI lineage: Eukaryota > Metazoa > Arthropoda > Arachnida > Araneae > Eresidae > Stegodyphus > Stegodyphus mimosarum. The sequence goes on from KK121038.1 coordinate 84,022, forward strand.
GTTCCATTGGTTAAGATTAATTTATTATTTTCTGTATTATTAGTTTTAGAAATCATTATTAATTTCTAAAAACGTGAGAGAATTAAATAATTCCACTTAAAATTTATTTAAAGACTAAACGGATATTTTCTTTAATACCTAGCTGCTTTTATTCTAAAAATGACCATTATTTTTAGAAATATCGAATTCAACTAAATCTTCGTTGCCTCTTCATATTTTATTTTATTTCAAGGTATGTATAGTTATATATATATATAGTTACATATTTGTAAAAATTCGAATAAATTTAATAAGTTAGTTCGGTTACTTCTGCCTTAAATAATATTTGGAATCTTTTAGTTTAGTTTTTCAGGCTAATGGTCTATTATTATTGTACCGTCCTGATGCAGGTATTAGTTACCGATGTTCTTTTTATTTCTAATAACGATGGATATTTAATGTTTGCAGTTGTTTTTAGACTTGCATCTTGGTTCTGTACTCGTTTTCTTCATTTCCTTGCATAAGCAAAATGAGTCGAACATAAGTATCGCAAATTTCAGACAAAACATTTAAATACGCATTCCACCAATAAAATTCTTCACACACGCAAAGAAAGCATTCATATCTACCTTTAGATATTTTCGAGCAAAATTATCTTTCCTTTTAAGTAACAGAAGATTAAAATCTCGATTTAGAACCTTCTCTATTACCCATCCACTAAAACCACGCGTTTTAAAAATTCAAAAGCCAACAGCGACAATAGCCCGTCCATGAACTGTAATACTATGTGCAACACTTAAAGCATATTATTCAACCTATTCTGCCGGCGCTTCCTCTAGGCTTTAGAACGAAATACATTCGTGTGCGATTATTGTCCTAATCACTCCCAAAGATATCACTGAAATCTGGAGGGAGTACTATGCGCTGTTCTTTTCATTGCTTTTTGCTCTGTATGTGGCTGCATCAACTGCAAGATTGGTGTTTTTGTAAAATAAGGGGGGGGGGGAATTGTCTTTTGTGCTCGTGTTTCTGGAAGGGGGCATTCTCGTGAGGTTCTTCTGAAGAACTAAGATCTTTTGGAGATGTTTCCGTGAGATAGGTGATGTAATCAGACTGGATGATATGAGTTTTGGTTTAAAATACAAGGGGTGGACAAGGAATATTTAGTAAAGGTCATTTTCCTGTTTCGTTGACCTTCCATGCTTTTTTAAATTTCGTTGAAATGGGAAATATTTTTGCTAATACTTTCACGAAGTTATACTTTTTCAAAGAAAATTTAGTAATAAATAAATTAAAATGCCATGGAATTTCACATTCACGAAAAGAAATATCAGGCTGAATAGATGCGAAGCGTGTAAATGTTACAAACCTAAAATTGGTTTGGTGTTTAGAGAATAAAAATTCTTTCCGAAGTATAATTAAGATGTTACAAATTTTTGTTTAGTAGTTAATTTAATTTTATCAGAGAATTTTGCTTTGCTTTATCTAAACTGCTTCAAATAGATAAGCATGAGTTACTGATCGCCATTTACAATTTCCATTCTAAAATATTAGTCATCAGCAATGAAATCAAAAAGATTATACTTCATTCTCTTAGAGATCTTTTGAATTACAAATGCAAAGTCCATTTTATATTTGATGAAAATTTGTAAGCAAAATCTGCTAAAAAATGTGACTTAGGATTGGGTTTATCCTAAAGATCTATATTTAAAAGAATACTTCACACAGAAATATAACACAGGTTTTCAGGTTATGTATTTAAAACAACACTGATGTATTGACTACGTTGACATTCCCACCAATAAATGTTAAGGGAATACGTTATCTGTTTAAAAATAAATGAATGCATATTGGATTGTTACCATTGTTATGTATGTAGAGAAACAGATCCGAATTGCACAAATTTTACTTACTGAAAATCTGCAAATTATGAACTGACGAAAATCGATTTTCGATTTCAAAGCTTGAGAATAATATAGGAAGCTTTTGCAGAATACAAAAGACTTCCTAAGTTTTGCATTTTTAATCTGTAATTGTTTAAATAGTTTTAAAGAAATTATCTATCCAGTGATTGACATTTCAATTTTTAGGAGAAAATTTAAAAAAAAAAAACACGTGATATGATGTAGTGATAATAATTTACTTTTCCAGAATTTTTATTAAAATTTAAATGCTACACTTTTAACATTGTCAGTTTATTCCGAAATCATTTGAAAGACTGCCAAGGTAACTAACTGTTCTTATTTAATAGTTTTAGACTGTAAAATAAAATATTTGTATCTTTCTGTAAATACATTGCTCTCAAACATGCAGTTTTATGCTCCTCGCCTCCTGACGTATTTCGATTGCAACGCCACTAATTTGCATACGGCAGGTTTACTCAACAACTCTTATTTGACAATATATTCAAATTTTATACTTATTGGCTTTTTAAACGATTTATTGCTATTTTTGTGATTTTTCCTTAACTTTTGGAAACTAATGTAGCTAAACACTCTCTGTCAAAATGATTGTGTTTTCGTTCTCTTTAGTGAGTTGGCGATAACATTCCATACAAACTTCCCAAAGTGGAAAGCTAGTAGCTTGACGAGGCTTGAAATTGTGACAAATAACGTACTGGATCAGTAGGTTCTGGTCTGTAAATTTCCAATATAATTATTAAACTCAGCAAATGTAAGATTTTATATATATCGTTTCCTTCCTACTTTCTTGGCAATTATGGAATATGCAATTTTTTGGCAATATTTTGATTAAATACATGAAATAAAAATAACCAAATAATAAATAAGAATGCTTTGACTTCTGCTCTATCTGTTAAATATTTGATGTGGACGCCACATGAATTCTTGTATTCCAATTACATACATTTTTGCTGCAATTCTTTAAAACATATTTCCTCGAATTTCCTTCAAGATACATTTCTCATTCAATCGATTCTCAATTCAATCTCACTTCGTAGCATAGCAAAAATATCTAAAAATTCCAAACATCTTTATCAAAATGCAGAAAAATCTAAATCACCAAATACAGTTAAAACTGTTAATTTTCCCTTTCACAATTAAAATTAGAATTTCCACGCAAAGACGAGCATTTCGGTCAGCGGGCAGGAAGATGAAATTTTCGGGGCACATGTAAGTTGACAAAAGTTAACTTTTGGTCCCACTGGGCAGCGAAAGCGGGTCCGGACACCGGGGCGGGGCGGCTTACATAGACTATTCGGGTATTGTCCGGAGCCGACAACTGTCTAGAACAAGCAGTACCCCGAGAGTACCACTTCTAGAGTTGATTTAGAGATGTTCAAAAGCAAACAAGGGCTAGATACTAAGAAATACAAAGGAATCGTATATGCGGATTATAAACAAATGGTACCTAAACATGAGACGTTTAAAACATGGACATTGCAGGATGAACTTATAATAGCGACACTTGTACTATCAGGTATTACGTCATTAAGAGTTCAATAAAAAAACTCCAGTGATAAATACTAAATACCAAAATATTAATATAAGCAAACACTATTACGAGTCGGACGTAAATAGTTCCCACTGGACAAAAAGACACTGAAGATGGTGCACCAACTGACTTAATTCACTATTCTGCTATTGAGTTTCAAAATGTAAACAAATGGCGACGTCGTTTAGTACCACTTAACCAGCTTTTAAATTGTTGATAATTTTACAACTAGTGCATGCAGATTAGGTAAAGGCATAAAACCCTTAACCGAACATAAGACTAACATAATTTGATCACTTTTAAAGCAAAAAATGCACAATTTACCACACGTAAGAATAATAAAGAAAAAGAGCTCACCGAGCCGGCAAGAGGTTGGGTTACATGTATATTACGTCTCGCGCGGCTGATTGCAAGAAAAACGGAAGTACGCAACTGTTTCATTTACAAAATTTCAAGTCCCACGGCTATTCATTTTTGAGTTATACGAGATGCATACACATCTACGTACGTTATGTACAGACGTCACGAAAAATCTTTTTTGAATTCATTTTAAATCCATTTTACAATTCGTTTTTGGAAAAAAATAGTATTTTATTGTGCTCGTACCTACAGATAGATGTCATTCAAAAACATCGTTCAATCGGATTCCAGAGAGGTCAAAATGGATATTTTCGTTGAAATATGATACCCGAAATTTTCTCCGATTACAGTACTTCCTTTACTTCGTACAAGGACTGAAAAAAGTGAGGATAGTTATAAGACATTTCCAAATGTTCCATTATGTCTACAACTTGTTAACAATTTTCATGTCCATTAGCGAAACAATGAGTTCCATATTTACTTAATCGATTGCAGCAATTCTTCCACTGCAAGATGTCCTTTTGCACCTTGTTAATAAGTATATAAATATATTTCTAAATTATGGTCCTTAAGACATTTGCCAAGTTAGAACTGGAAGAATATTAAATATCTTAAAACAATAGTTCCAGAACTCCGCTTCTATTTCCTGTAATCAAAGAACTAATAATCTATCTCCCTAACATTTCATTAAGTCTTACTGACTTCGTTTTCCAAAATAATGACTATCACTTAATTCATGGAAGGGGTTTAGGAATTTCGCCGAATTCAATTCTTATTGATATTTATAGATATTGCGTCGATTATAAAATAACGCTTTGAAACGAATTATGTTTTCATTTTGATAACGCTTTTTTGGTTTTTGATGAAAAGAGAGAAGAATTAATAAATAACTTATCCATTCAAAGCATCTTTCGTTACCATCTGAAGTCATATTCTCTTATTAAAAGAAATCATTAAGATTCATGTTATTGTCCTATTTCGTTTTCTATTAATTCTAAATTTCATTTAAGTGATTTACCTCTTTATTAATAAAATTGATCATTCTGTACTAAATATTCTGCTCCAGATTTTAATTCTTTGGAAATTAACGACATTTCTTTATGGTGTAATTCATACATACATCGAGGGAATTACGTACATCGAGGTACAAATGTTATGCCCAAACACCCAATAAATCTGTTTTTAGTTATGGTTTGCTCTAGCATATGCATAAAAGTATTTGGTATCTCAATAATTTGAAAATGTTAAAATAGATTTCACAGTTTTTCTAATTCATAAGGAAAAGAAATTGTTCATAAGCTAACATGGTGATTTCGAGATGTGAACCATGGTTTATGAATCCTGCTTATTTTGTGATCAGTTACTAGAAATAACGATGAGATGTCAAAGCTTCTTACCTTTATATAGGCTGGCTCAAAACAATGGTAAATTTTGAATCATATTCTGATAATCCTAAGCGATTAGTAACCCTAAATGACATACATACATTGCTCACAACACTTTGCTATGTAGCAGTTACGAATAATGGATTCGTGTGTTGCGTGTCTTTATAGTCAAAACATATCCCAAGATGGTAGAGATAGATGCGCGTAGAGATTTCATCTTTAATTTATTTAAATAGACAGCACAGAGTGGCAGCGTAATGGTATGGTTGTGTTTCATCAATACATGTAATTAACACATGGATACGTAATTTTGAAGAAACTAATTGTGCTCTGAAAAAATATTAGGAACACAACAAACTGCTCTTACACCAAACAGTATTGAGACTGTACGAGTTGCATACAAGGGACCGATAACAGGAAATTTTTTATTGAAAATTTCCTGAGAATTGAAAATTTCCTGAGATATACGTGAACTTATATATTGGCGTGTTTTGAAATTTGGCATATTCGTTACAAGCCATAATAACGTCAAACGTGCTTTACGCACTTTGTTAAATGTGCTTTACGCACTTTGCTGTTATTTGAACGTAATGAACCAGACCTTTTTCCCCTCGTATACAATAAAAAAAAGTAGGGAAAATAGGTTGCTATAAATTAAGAAGTTCGCCGAGTGAATTATTCTTGGCGCAAACTGAAAAAAAATACGTCAAGGTAAATTTTTAAATTTCTCCGTACATTTTGCATCAAATTTTACAAAATTTAATATGTAGGAATAATTTGAGTCGTAGAATCGAAATATGGAAAAACAATTGGCATGTCATTCCAGAAAAAGTCCGATTTTGTGTCAAAATACCTATATTAAAACAATACTATATATAAATCTAATATATATCCTAAGTCGCGCTTTCGAAACATGAAAAACGTTAAGTTGGATTTCGTCCATTGGTCAGTAGAACGGGAGATATAGAATTGTCCTTTTTAGTCCAAAGGGGCTTTGTCCCTGAAGGACTATTGTTTTCGTTTTGCGATTTTGCGTCGGAAACGTTAAAACTCTGAATCCCATTTCAAACTGTTGCCACAAAATATTACAGCCCTGTATTATATTTAAAGAATTAAATAATGAAGAATCTGCATAAAAGTATGTATATTTCTCCAAATGTGATAAAACAACGGTACCTAGAACCATCCAATTTTGAATAACGCACGTTTTCACCCGAATATGCGCATCTGGAAGCCCGAATTTGTTTTATTATTTATTTCATATTTTGTAAAACTTTAACTAATTTTTGATAAACAAATTGAAACGATTTAAAAGCGAGCAATGGCAACACTCTACGGTGAAAAAAAAACCTTTTTATCTAAAGAGCGCGAAACTGTGCATCAGAAATTTTAAAGATACACTCATTTAAAAATTATTTTGCGATATTGCTGTTGAACTGAATTTTATTGTTTAAATGCGAAGAACATGATATTTAATCCATAAAGATAACACACAAAACGTTAAAAAACGCCCTGGACGTAATTTAAAATCTGAAACCTTTCCAATTTTTTTATTTATTTATTTTTTCCCTCACGCAATGTGCATTCATTTAATCTTCAAAGCCTAAGTAACAAAACGTTTGCTGTTTCCTCCTATTTCTGTTAGGATAGTTTGACTCGTGTTTGAATCAAACGTGGGCAAAACGTAATTACAAATACCTTGTAATTACTTTTACAATGTAACTCCTTTTTCAATATCAATTTTAACATTATTCCAATTAAATTGTAATTATAATGTGTGAATTTGTGAAATCTAATTAAATGTGTATGTGTTTGTGAAATCTAATTACAATGTAGTTGCAATTAAATTGTAATTATAATTACACTGTAATTGTGACATCTAATTACAATTATATTGTAATTGCAATCACGTTGCATTAGTAACTGGAAAGGAACTGTGTAATCTAATTACTTTTGTAATGTAATTGCAATTATATAATCTCATTATAATTACATTGTAATTCTGATTACAATTGCAATAGGTAATTTTAATTATGGAATTAGAAATATGAACGTCCCTAACAGTTTCAACTACGCAGCCTAGAGAAATCGTGGTCATAATTGAAAATTTACACTAATTGACAAAGTATCCGAGTGATTTACCATTTTGGACACCGAATTGTTAAATAATACAAATGGATAACCGCTAATAAGAAAATTATTAATATTTTCTATTTCGAATGATCCTGCTTAATTTTTGGATGTACTACGACCAAAAATTGTATGCCTATGGAAACAAATGCCTTTGAATCCGATTTGTTGTGGGAACTAGCAAAGTTTTTAAATATGCATATGTAATAGTTTTGAAGCTTCGTTGTGAATCCGGGTACTTTAAAATCTGACAGTCTCGATGGCAGAGTGGCGGGGCATGAGGAAGAAAATCATACCAAACTAAATTCAGCCAATTATTATCATCATTTCCAGATTTTCAGGCACGCTAGAATAATTCCTCGTATACAATATACCCTTTAATCATAACAATGACGATAATTTCTTATATACAATTTACAAAGGTTAATGGGGACGACATCATTTCAGACGGACAAGCAGAGCACAGAAGACACGTTAGTAATGGGGGAAGCTAGGGAAAGGAATGAAGAAGAAGAATGACGTAATTAACTCGGCTAGCGATATTTATACAAAGTCTGATGTAATTGTAGAGACAAGCTATGATTGGTTAATATTAGTTTTAGTTGTCCTTTTCACGTACCGTTAAATAACATAGAAAGGTCTCGAATTTGGGAGAACACATGAATTTAGAGGGAGAGCACCAAATCTAGAATCTTGAGGTCACTAATGATTTGCTTAAAGCAGCTGTCGTAGTTTGTTATACCTTACATATATATAAATATATGTGAAAATAAACCACAAAAACTTCATTTTATCTTTCCGTTTCAGCATATGGACTCGTAACAGGGCTAAACTAATTTCTATATTCTTTTCCAAATGAATCCCTGTGCGCCTTAGCTGGTAGAAAATCCATAATTATCCTGTTAATTGCTATCTGATTCATAATCATACTTCTTAATTGCTGTGTGTATTAACTATAACTGTAACAGTACTGATTGCGAATTAGCCTATTATTAAAAGCAACACATATTTTCAAATAATAGTTAAAAAAACATAATTTACTTACAAGCGAATTCATCTGTATGATCTATTTTTCAGACCTTCAAGTAAAACTGACCAACATAATTTTGTTAAGTGCCTATTCCAGCAGAAGTTTAGTTCATATAGATTGCGGTAACGCACGCAAAGATTATCTGCCTAAGGAGAGAATGCTTCTGTGGAGAACTTTATTAGGGAAACTCACATTACAATGAAGAAAACCATGAAAAGGCTTATCCAACTAATCCATTCACTGAGATTTAAACCAAGGTCAAACTACTAATGTTAGCGACCTTATCGCTCGGCCGCTGATAGATGTTGAATGCATAAAAATGGCAGTATATTCCATTCGATATAATCCAGCATAATTTTTGCGTGAACTCCAACTTTCGGTAATGTTATGAACCATTAAATATGCTTTTATTAACTATACCAACATTTTCAATACGTAGTTAAAACATATTACTTTTTACAAGTGCATGCACCTACCCGAGATGTTTTCCATAATTTCAGGTCGAAATAAGCGAGCATAATATTATTAAAAAAGAGAGTCTGAAGATGTCCTTCGCAGCAGAAAAATGGCATTATTTTCTATCCGACAACATCCAGCTTAATTAATGTGTGAACTGCAAGTGGTAGTAATAGTATTAAGTATGAAATAGACGTTTGTTAAATATAACTCGTATTTTTTATTAATAGTTTGAAAAACATTATTTTTTTACGAATAGATGCACCAGCCGAAACTATTTTCCATAGCTTCGAGTAGAAATAGACAAGCATAGTATTATTAAGAAGTGTCCGAAGATAGCATTTGTCGACAGAAAAATGGTAGTATAACTATTATTATATTAATTATTAATAGTATTAACTATGAACTAGGTCTTTATTAAATAAAAAGCTTATTTGTTTGTACTCGTGGAAGAAAAAACATGATACCCAAACATTTAGACTACTCATAAAATCGATCTACCACGCTTCAAAAATTCTTAACTAGTCGCTTACCATTAAGCCAAAATTTTAATTGCTTTTGCTTTTGTGCTTCAACTCTAAATGCTGTTACTAACTGCATTAAGTTGCATTCATTTTAGATTTAACTATAAAATAGTAACTTTGTTCAGTCAATAAAAGATAGCTTAAATTTTAAGGATAAATTAAATGCTTTGCCGAATGAAAATATTCTTAGAGAATCTTATACATGAAATTTTAATTACGGTCTTATATTTAGCCCACTGGCAGCACTTCGCGAAAGTTGTTTCTAGAATATTTCCGTTCATCTCGTTCTTCAGTTTCTGATGATCGTGAGTGCAAATTTAATTTTCTAAAGCAATATTTTACGCAAGTAAAAATAATTCGAGGTGATAAGATGTAATAAACAGCGATACTAATAACTTTAACAGTACTTACATTGTAATTATATTTAATGCACACTGCGCAAAAAAATGGGACAGTGCTATATCTCCCGTTCTACTGCGCCGATTGACGAAATTCAAATTCAACTACGATTTTCATGCCTCGAAAGCGCGACTTACCGTATTTTTCGCCGTATAAGACGCACCGGCATATAAGACGCACCCAATTTTAAAGGAGGCAAATCTAGAAAAAAAAATTATGAACCAAATTCTGTAGTAAAATATTTTATATCAACTGTATAAAGTTAACAGGAGGTTAAGTTATCCATGTTCCCAATCTGGCTCATTTCAAAGTTGTTATTCTTCCTCGCATCAATAACAAACTTATGAAAAGACTATTCCTTTGGCATTTTTTGTGCAATTCTGGTTTTGGTGCGCATAGAAAGGCCAGATCTCTTCATAAATCTATAGCACCACGATGGTGATCCGGTGAAATCCTGAATGCCTTTCTCCACAGCAATGCGTTTGGCCTCATAGATTATCATTTTTATTGAGACAGAAAGTCATTTTGCCGGTGACGTGTGATCCCCTCCTTTACTTCTACCTCTAACTCTGGCCACCTTGCAGTTGGTCCACGCAAGGTGTGCTTGCTTTTATCCAACTTTTGGAGCTGATCCTCCTGTTTCCTCCACTCTCATCATTTTCTCAGTTGGAGGTGGCCCAAAGTGTCTCTCCGCTGCTCTGTTTCCATGCTCCTTAGCAAATTTTATTACTTCCAGCTTGAAAGCAACTTTATATGCCAGTCTCTTCTGCTTCGACATCTTGATGGGGTGGTATGAAATATGATATATTTCATTCAGATATACCATACTACATATATCACAGCTCACAGCTATCCGCGCCTCCGCTTGCTCCCGCACTGCTATTAGCTGAGCGCAGAGGCGCGTGCCTTCACCCGCGCTGGCTTACGAGACTCTAAAAAGTGCAGAGACCGTCCAAATACAGTGCGAGGCAGAGCGGGGCTTCCTGGTCTCAGACGGCGCCATGGTGGGCTTTTGTATTTGCTGTATAAGACGCAGGCACTTTTTCCCCTCCGATTTTGGGGAGAAAAAGTGCGTCTTATACGGCGAAAAATACGGTATATATTAGATTTATATATAGCATTGTTCTAACATAGGTATTTTGGCACAAAATCGTATTTTTTCTAAAGTAACATACCAATCTTTTATTCCACATTTCTATTCTACGACTCCAATTATGCCTAGATATTAAATTTTGTAATTTTGGTGAGAAGTTTATGGCGAAATTTAGAAATTTAACTTGGCGATTTTTTTTTCAGTTTGCGCTGAGAATAATTTTACTTAGCTAACTTCTTAATTTATAGCAAACTATTTTTCTTTCTTTTTTTTCATTGTTCACGGGAGGAAAAAGTCATCGTTCATACTTTCAAACAATTTTAACAATGCGTAAACCACATTTTCGTTATTATCGTTTATAATAAATATGCCAAATTTCAAAACGCCCAAAATGAAAATTCACGTATATCTTAGTAAATTTTTAATGAAAAAACTCTAATTTTTTGCAGGTATGCTTAGGAATACATCTACTTTAAGACGATGGCAAAATATTTATAGGTTACAATTCAGATTGTTTTCGAAAAAATTTTTTAAATTATCTAAAATTACAAATTTTAAAAATAAATCATAAAAAATTGGCGAATTTTATTTGGAATGAACCTGAATTTTGAAATATGAAAGGAAAAATCAAATAAGTTTAATAAAAAAGAGATATTAATAAATATATACCAAATTCAATTAACATTGAGGAGCTAAAATTTTGAGAGCTAACTTTTTAAAAACTATTCGCGCGATTTTTATAAAACATCGAAGTTTAGCATAATTTGAGTCGTAGAATCGGAATGTGGAAATAAAATTGGAATGTTATTTCAGAAAAAGTCCTATTGTATGTCAAAATACCTATATTAGAAAAATGCTATATATAAATCTAATACATATCATAACGCAAGTTGAATTTGTCAATCGGCCCAGTAGAACAGGAGACATAGGACTGTCCTTTTCATTGTGTTTAGTGTACATACAGTGATTATAGCTGTAGCTACAATTTTATTACATTGCAGCTGTATTTATAAATCGTGCAATTACAGTTACATTGCTATTAAATTATCTGAAATAACAATCAGGTTGCAACTGCACAATTTATAATGCAATTACATTGCAGAAGCTGTACTGTAATTGAATCAAATGTGATTACAGCTGCACTATTAGTTATGCGATTTACAATATTGTAATATCATTAATTATAATTGCCTGATTTATCATTATAATTACATTGTAATTACACTATTTGTAATTTAATTGCACTGTAATTGAAGCTGCTGTGTAATTAATTACATTTTAATTCAATTTTTAATCATTTACACTGTATTTGAATAATGCTTAACTCTGGTTCATATGCCGATAAAGAGGCTGGCTGCATGGGCGTTTTTTAGTCCTTCCCATGTATAACGTGAGTACAAGCCAGTTCTTTAAGAAAGTCCTCTACAAAGGCATCTCTTTCCTTAGACCTATAGTTACCGCGTGTTTTGCCAGAACTAAACAAATAAAACCATCTTTCTCTTATACCGAATAGTTCTACTGAAATGGAATTCTATTTCGAGAATGTACAAAATGGAAAGGAATATCCCAAGGTAGTGAATTCTGTTAAAAAATCAAAAACATTCACTGTGACAGTCTCTTTTAAGAACATGATATCTGAAGCAGCTACAAAAGATTTGATTTATCCTGAAAAAAAAAGAAGGAACTTCGTCATTTTTCATAAATTGTATCTGAGGTGTAAACATTTCTAAAATATTAAACTATAATGTAAAAATATGAATGTGTTGCTATTTTTTAGCATCTGAGGTTACTTGCTCATCATTTGTAAATGAATAAACTTCTTTGACACAGAATTAAATCAATGATCTGCGACTGATACTAAGAAGTGCTCTGAATTTTTCGCGAAATTTTGTTTCCAATAGCAAATATATTGCTATTAATGTTATTCCCAAATCCAAGAACCCTATCACAATAACGTGTTATGTCTACAATTAGATATGCAGATGTTCTAAAAGAGATTTAGCAGATATTTCAGATGAGAGAAGAGTTTCTTATTAACAGATTAAAATTTGTTCTAAAAGCCAGTATTACTGTAACTTCTAAAAAGAAAATATTTAAAAACTATGCACAGGTAGTTTTCGAGCGGCGATTTTCATTGCAATGGTTCCCTTGCGAGTGAGGCTTGCAAAAGATAACATCACAGAAAGATAATTTAGTCCTTATTCCATCAAACAGTTACAAGATTTATGTGACTAACACACGCACTGTTTGACATAACTCGATTTAAATACGTATTAAGAAGTGATAAAGAGCGTACCAAATCGGTAACTCTTAAAAATCGTTCTGATTTACTGCATTATGAGTGTACTTACAGACTATACTTAGAAAGGTCTTCTTACCTTGAAATGTCTTAACTATATTAGCATATATTATCTTAAAAATATATCTTTAAAGGAAGTGGCCAGTTATTATTCATATGGCAGTTCAGCTAATTGATTTTGGAATTATTTTGACTATCAAATTTGAAATTTTGCTGTGGTGATGTAAATTTAATTTTACAGTTTTTTCAAGGAAACATTTTCTGAAAATATTCAAGGATTTAAGAAACGTATTATTTATAAACACTAATTACTTATTTTAGAAATAAATAAGTGAGAACTTTGAGCTTAATTTTTTGCTGGTATATTGACTATGTAAAATTATATTATTTAATCATAAAAGGACAAATAAGTCCTCATCTGAAAGAAATTTATGTGAGCAGATTTGTTTTGTGTTCGTTCATAAAACCCTTTTCCGTGCGTACTTACATATGATGTATGTATCTGGCATAACTCAAAAACGAGTAGCCTCAGAACGTTGAAATTTTGTATATAGGATTGTTATAACATGTAGTAACAAAGCACCTCCTTTTGGTTGCAAACGGCCGCACCAAACGTATTTAAATATATATAATTGAGAAGGTTGAGTCAACTTCACATTAAATCATTTTTGTAGTTTTAGTCTTATATGATGGTAAATTGCGCATTTTTTGCTTTGCAAATGATTGAATTATGTTGCTCTTAACTTCCGGTTAAAGTTTTTATGCCTTCAGTAAATCTGCATGCAATATTTGTAGAATCATCAACAATTTAAAAGTTGTTTAAGTGCGGCTAAGCCTAATAATTTTTATCATAACAGCCATATTTGTTTACACTTGAAACTTAGCAGAATAGTGGATTTGTGGCCAGTTTAGAACAACAAAGGTAAGGCCTTATTTTATTATTGCGAATTAAAATCATGCTTAATCCATTCTGGAATTTATTTGAGGAAATTTTTAATATAGATATTTCAGGTTTTTATGTCTTTTTTTTTAATTTCTCTTATACATCGTTTTAGATTTATTATATTATTTGAATAGAACATGTGACAACGATTAGATAATTCTTCAGACAATATAATTTTTGTGTTTTCTGAGTTGTAAAATGAATCAGACGTAAAGCTGTTAAGTGAACTTAGCACATTTAAGAGTGCATTTAATTTGTTGTGTTTTATGCACTATCGACGAAGTAGATTTAAATCAATGCAATAAGTTTACATGAAATGCCAGAAAAATTGAGTATGATTTAATATTCCATACAAGAAAGTCATGTGGTGTACACATCGGATTCTTTAAAATATTGCTCCAGAAATGATAACTTGAAATGCATATTCATTATTTTATTATTATCTGCACTTTTCATTATCTGCCTATGCTAAAAATTTAATTGCTCATTTTTTGTGAAGGAAATATGTTCTAAAGCAAAACTCATTCATGTAAGAAATATAATGAAATATTTGAACCTGTATATAAACACTTAGAATTATTTTATGGTCCCTTTTTATTCTTGGTAACTAAATCTGCTGTTAAATCAAGAGTAGCCTTTGCAGGATTGAGGAAACGTAATATTTCTAGATCTTCCATCTCTGCCTGACAATCATAGCAGAGAAATACCTACTGCAAAATACGGAAGTAAGAGGAAATTTTCTACCAGAAAATGGAAGAAAAAAGTAACCGAAATTAATAGCCGCAAAACATGAACTAAATACAAGAGTGGGTGGATGGAGGAATGATACGTAATATGACTCCTTCTTTTGGGCATTTTTGCAGAGATAAGCGTTTATATTGTTCCGTGTTATTATTCCGAGTCCGACTGAAAAGGTGCAGGCACTATCTGCAATCTCGTAGTCGTTTAGATTCACGAAGCATTTACTACATGCTAGCGATGCGATGAGACGGAAGTTTGGATTTAAATAACTAGAGAATTTTATGCAAATGATGGTTTTATATTTTATGCTGAGCAGAAATAAAAAGTTTGCGATATTTCAAGAATGTGTAGAGTTTTAAGATGTTGTAACATAATGGTCACTATTTACATTATTACTGGTCGCAGGTTTTATATACATACTCAGACCTTAGCTGAAACTATGCACTCGTTTTGTGCAATTAATTCAAATGTTAGATAAAATATTTTTACCAATTAATATTCATGCAAATTGTTCAATTCTACGCGAATAACAGTAGTACTAAGTATTACAAATACTTAATAAGCATAATAATTAAAAGTACCATTAAAATAATCATAATAATTAAATAACAGTGCATTTTAAATAGAAAAATATGATCCAAAATTCTGCTTTTTCTATCCGTAAAAAATAAATTACAAAACAATTCACCATTTAAATGAAAAACGCAAATATAAATTAAAAATTAAGCAATAAAAACAGCTCTAATATTTGTCCAACTACATGTTTCATTAATAATTGCAATGTGGCGCTTTTCAAGGTGATAAAAAAGTAAGTATTATTTTATAAATTTTGGTAAAATATTTTTATTAGATTTAAACATGTTATTATTTTTATTTCGTACAATGGAAAAAATAGGATAATGGCAAAACTATATCTACTTTTAAATTTTAAAATATCTGAGCTTTGAAAATTAAATTTTGATTGAAAATGCTTTGTAAACGTTATTGTTCTTTGAAGCTGTTAAATAATGTATTATAAGACGAATGTGCATTTTATCCTTCATTTCGTGCAGAAGATTGAATTTAAGACTTAAAGTCTCAATAAATAGACATTTAAGATTACAATTATGCATTTGGAAATTTCACTGTGTTTCATCGTTCGCATTTGTTGTTTCTGTTTCATTGTTCAAATTATAAAATATAAATAAAGCGCATTTAAAAAATATAGTTAACTTGCATTTTCAGTATTTAGAAATAAGAATAAAATTTCTTTTACTAAATGGAATTTCTTGAAATAAATTATTTTATTATCTTTTCAGTAAAGTGTAATTCATCAATAGAATTTTACGTGATAAATTTACAGAACATGATAAATTACAGAACATATAGCAACGTTCCTTAAAAGTTAAACACTAAACTCTAAAATTATTGCATAGACATACAACCTACCTTAAAATTTCATTTAATATACTTTTATACTGCCTACATTTCATTGTTTTTAATTTTTAGCAGTACTGAATTCTATAATCTGCTAGAGAATCCCAAACCAAAAAAAAATATATTTTAATTAATTTGCAATGTATGGACAGACAATAAGCAAAAAAATAATTGTGTATTTTTTAAAGGATTGTAGTATGTAAATTTTTTAACTGCGTTTGTATCTTCTACACAACTTTATATATATGAATCTTGAACTTTTTATTTTAAGAAACTATGTTATACGATATATTCAAGCCATGTTTATAGATCTATTTAAAACAATTTAACCTACAATTAAGTTCGTTGGTAACACACAATACAGAATTGTCTTTCCTTAAAGTATGTATACATTTTTCTGATAGCTCCTATGTATAGTTACAAAGATGCAAACGTCATTATTGAAGATAGGCGTATCTTTTGCGTCAGTCGAACTCTGTATTTTTTATTCAAGAACATGTTGTCAAGAAAAAAAGGTATTTTCCGTCGACCCTGTAATTAGGTTTTTAAGTGCCAGGCAAATGTTACCCCATGTAAAATGTCATTATTTTCATATATAGTATTCATAATTTACATATGATCTATATATATAATATATATATATATATATATATGTGTGTGTGTGTGTGTGTGTGTGTGTGCGCGCGTGCGTGTATGAATAAATGCTAAGTAAAAAACAGTTCGAAGCCTAATCCTGATGCGCGTTGTTAACAGAAGTCTGGGAATAATGCAACAATAATAGTAAAATAAAATAAATAAGTTTAAAATTCCTCCCATGATTTTTAAACGTATTTATTTATTTGTTTTATTTTGTAATATATATATATATATTAGGGCGCAGAGAGAAAGAGAAAGAAAGAGAATATATATATATATATATATTTCTCTTTACTCGAACGCTATCTCCTTTAGTCCTCGAATTGTACAGCAATTATTGAGCAAGCAATTTACTGATGAGTTAAAATTAGTAACAGATGGATTACAAATATTCCCTGTTTTGCCCCGCCTCGAAACCAAACTTAGGAAATGCCGCCCAAATGGGATAATGGTTAGCGATTCTTACAGCCGTACCAAAGGGCCCGGGTTCGAATCCCGGAGAAGGCATGGATTTTTGTAAATGTATAGTGTTTGTGCGGCATAGAGCCACTCTAAATATGTGGCGTGGAGAAAGTCCTCTCGAGAGTTTGGTGGTAGGGCAAGACAGGTGGGAGATCCTCTGACCGGTCTTCCTGGGATGCTTTCCATCAAAAATGGGAGCTTAACTGAGCTAAGCCGTACTGTCACCTGTATGGTGCTCAAGGCTCTTGTCAACGACAGGCGTAATCTTGCATTCCTTGCCACGATGAATTTCGTGGGCTTGTTCTAATGCTACCGCCAGGTAAGTGAGCTAACCCACAACAACAGAATTGGAAAATTAATATAAGAAAAGTTAATATCAAAGTTTCTTACAGTAATATAACTTAAAAAAATGTTGTTTACAATTTTATTTAATTAAAAAAGTTCATTTAAAGGTCCAAATTTATTTACTTCTCAAAAATATGTCTCTTTTCTTGAAGTTCAAAATTTATTCCCAATTTCATTGCCTTGATTCAATTTGAAAAAATAATTCTAAAAGAAATTCTATTCCATTACTTTGCCCTCGCATTAAATCTATTATACTGAACAGGAATCAAACTGTAAGTAGCTTATGCCAAAAATACGAGTTTGAAAGGAAATGCGTTCCTTGTTAAACCGCCCTTGGTATTTTTTCTCATACAAAGCATGACGGAGAAATTTTTGGTTGGCTACGTTACAGTCAGTCTTAGTGGATCTGCCAGATAATTAACTTCTGGCTATGGTTGTTACCATGTCTCATTTTTTTTTCGTTTTTTTATACTACGCCAGACCTATGCATGACCACCATTAGTCTGTGATAGACAGCTCAATATAGTTCAGAAGCAATATTTTTTGACACTATTAGCCGCTGCCACGTCATTAAATCGAGAACAAGTGTCCAATGGTCACCGCACATGTCGTCAATATCCCATAGTGGGCAAGATGGACAGTGTGCTAAGCCAAAACTGTGTAGTGTTTCATGATGTATTCATGTCCAGTTTTTAATCTAAAGTTAGCAACACCGACAAGTCTAGGTAGGTCGCAAAGAATGTATTTCTCAGTTAGGGTGAACCAAATCTTCCTCTTCACAAACTCCCCATTGTTCTGTCGAAGATGAACTCTACATCTGGCTCCAATGATGCTCTTAACATTACGATAGAAAAGGAGAATTGGGTTGCGGAAAGACAGATCCACCCTTGGGCATAGTGTCAGCAAAATCATTACCCGTGATTCCTCAATGACTTGGGATCCACTGCAGAGTAACATTGCGACGATTATTAATTAGAGAATTTATCACAAGCTGACAATCTTAGAACAGACCCATGGTTTGAAATTATGACTGAAGAAATTGCTTTAGTAATGGTCTGTAAATCAATAAATATTACTGTCCTGATTATCTCTTTTACCGATTAAAGTCAAGACCAGTTAGACAACAGCCACTTCAGTATCATAATTGGTATAATTTGCACTAACAGCCCCCCTAAAGTGCCGAGAGTAAACCCTTGTGCAAGTATTAATGTCTCAAACGTAAAATAGGATCTCCTTTTAGATAGGAATTTGGATCATATTTTTTGTTTCAACTTATTCTGCTGCAAAGTGTTGTTACGATATCATATGTACTATTGCTTATCGAGTTGTAAAGCATAGGCTAATGTCTTAAAATCATAATATTCTAAGACGTTATTTTAATATGGTATGCGGCATTTACTGTATTTAATGTGTGCAATGACACACCTGTATACTGTCTCTTTTTCTTCGATAAATACCTGCAAAAAATGCAAGGTCATCTAATATATGAAACAGCTTTATTTATGACAATTAATTTTGAGGAATAAAAACATAATCTAACCAGATGTTGGAGAATTTTAGAATGAGGTCGTTTCGGGCCAAGAAACGGGCAGACAACTATGCCTTCCTTTCAGTTGCTAATTGGATGCCCTAACCACGTATAGAATGACAATACGGGCGAGAGATTTCCTTACAACATAGAGTGATAAAGATTCAGTGGATTATTTGCCGACAAATAACATGAATTAAATAGATTAAACTATGATAAGGAATTTGCAATTAACAAAGTGCATTCAGCAAATCAAAAAAAATATTATTAATAATTTAGCATTGTAAATTCTTCAAAATCTACTCAGCATTAATTTGAAAATTATTTAAAAATCATTTGATAGAAAATATTGATATTTATACTATATCTGTACGTTTTTAGTTTCAAATTCATCCATATTAACAACTTTATCTCATTCTAGGAACCACCAGAATTTAAGAAGAAATTCATTAGATCCAATACAGCGAAGGATAAAGAAGAGAGGGAAAAATAATAGTAAGCAGTCAACGAAAGATTGCGTTGAAGATATAAGGAGCTAAGAACTATTGGAAAACCCAATTAATAAACTAGAGGAATATTTCGAAGAGCGAGATGGAAATAAAATAAAATCCTAAAGTAAAAATGGCAAATATTTAAAAAACAATTTTATGAAATAACTAAAACCCATGTTTTTCTAAATTTTAGTGAAAATTCGGAGAAAACTCCCTATACAAAAATTCTCAAAAATAAAAACATTAATTGCATCTAAATCTAATAAAACGATATAAATAGAAAGACAGCCAAATCTTGAACTATTTATAACGTGATTTTAATCGTAACAACAACATGCATTTGAAACATCACAGAAACTTCTAGAGATGTACTATAACTGGAATATAAAGGAAATAACAGATGATTCGAGTTCAAAAGGAATAGTTCCTGGAGTTCTGAATTCGTAAACAACGGAAAATTTTCTGAAGTCTTTTTATTGCAAAGACAGCAAATGTTTTATCAAAACAGCAAGTTCAGGGGCCAAACATTTATTATTTAAACAAACGCATATAATTGTTCAATAGAGTGCACATAAATATTAGCAATTAAGAAGATTCTATGGTTAATTTTTTGTTTATTAAGATCTAAAAGTCTTTTTTGACAACTTTGTTAAAACTTATGTAAATGTTTGCATCTTTTTATTTGAATTACGTTTGTGTATTTACTAAATGCCTTTTATTTAGTAATTTTATACTTAAGTTCGTGCAATTTGTTTCATCCTGAATTTATTGCTGCTTAGGTGCTTATGTTTATTTCACATATTAGTTTGCAGAAGTTTTAATTTTTTATCGATTGACATTAGAATTGAAAGACGTGTAAAAATGAAGATAGGGAAGAAATCTCCATACTGTGAGAATATTTGGCGATTTACAATGGCTATAAATTTATTGTACTGTCCCTCACCAGATGAGTGGCAATATTCATAGCTCTCTGGTGACCGGAATACTTGGCCACTTATGACGCCGTCTTCAAATTTAATTTTATTCTTAAAGTTTATCTAAATTTCCTACGTTGCTCTTAGTGGCTAACTGCTAATGACCGTCAGTTGTAGGTCCCAAGGACCAAAGTCTTGACCGGCGCTGATGTGCTCCAATTGTTTTATACAAAAAACATATATCAACTTACTGCATCTTCTGCTCTAGGTCACTTGTGGCTATGAAAAGGTCGTTACGAAGCATCGTGGGAAAAAGGAAAGCAAGGAGAAAACATTGGCGTAAAGCACCTGCAAATCATGGCATGACGATAACATCGAAGATATGTATTTTTCAGATTTTAAGACTTGTAAATGCACATTCGCGTAACGATTTGTGAACTCAAAGAGGAACGATGAATATTTTTACCTCTGTATTTCGTATTTTTGGATTAATGAATGATTTTTTTGCAAAAACCAAGAAAGAAACTTAAGCATTCAAAAACTGAACACCGGTAGAAAATAAATCCTATGTATAGCAGTTAAGATAATTTTAAAGTTATGTAATTATTCGAAATCATTACTTAATTAATCTTTTTAGGAAGTTCTACTGGCAGATTTGTCATGAAAAATATAGTTTAAATTATTTGTAAAGGGAAGAAGAGTAACTTAATCAGATTACGCATATTAAAATTATTTAACTTGTGGAAACAAGACAATATTTTTAATAATTAAAAATAAGTATCACACTAGCAAAATAAACGTTTTTTGTAATTTCATAATTAATTAAGTAGTTTTAATGCAGGTAACCTCATGAAGTTACTCATCCTTTCTTTTCTAATTTTTTATACTGTATTTTTCATGAAAAACTGCCAAAAATTTATAAAATAGATTAATTAAAAAAGGACATTCTATAGTTAAGTACATAAATTTAAAATTATGTTAACTGCTATATGTTGGATTAATTTTCTACTGATTTTCATTCAAGTAACACAACCAACAAATATTAATTTCGAAGTCAAACAACAAAAATCAGTGTTATATTTGCAAATTTTCACAGGACTAGTGTCAATAGTTTTACCAAACCATCATTCTCAGCTGCAAAAGTGCAAATCAACGAGATAAGATATAGGGATAAGATAAGAAAAGCTGGATATGTATTAAGCTACTGGCGCCATTTATTGATGAAGCATGAAAACTGAAACACAATCTCCTTAAAGTTTGAAGGAAAAGATGGATTGGAATTAGGGTCGTTAACTAGAACAGAAAGATTTTTTTAATGTGAAACGCCTCTAGAAAATCTAATTCACCAATGGAAGATGTTTTTTTTTAATAATTTTGGCTGCAGAAAACTTGAAACTGTGATTTTCGGACCAACAATGCTGGGCAACAGAGGACTTCTGTGTTTCCTTTTTCCTAACATATGCCTCGTGTTCCTTAACTCAAAATTTTAAGGTTCTCTTAGTTTGACAAATGTAAATTAAACTACACTGGCAAGGAATCCTGTAAATGCCCCAGAATTTCATATCGGGAATGGGATCGTTAAGTATGGAACTCAGAATTTTATTGATAGGAGAATAGACGACCCTTAAATTTCTGTAAAATGCGTGCGGTTTTATAGCTAATTGATGCAACGAAACGAATGACAACAGAATTCTTATACATAATTCTTATAATCTCCTAAAACAACAATGTGCCTTTTGGTGTGTTGAGATTTAATTGTTCCAAAGATAAGGAAGATAAAAATTAAAACATTCATCATTCCTTCTTGCTCTCACAAATCGTTATGCAAATATATATACGCAACTTTTAAAATCTGAAAACACATGTCTGCGATGTCATAGTTATCTGATAATTTGCAGGTCCTCCATTTTTTACCGCGATATTTTTTACTGTCTTAAAATTGCGATGTTTTATAACCCTTTTTTTCGACGAAGATGTTTTATGGCATGAGGTTTAGTACTGCGATTTTTCTCCCACAATGTTTTGTACAACGATATTTCTTTTGTAACCCTTACGTAAACATATAAAAAATTGAAAATATGCGTACAGTATACACACACATATATATATGTATATACAACGAAGCAAGAACTTTATTTCGGACAAAGTCTATGAAAACATTTAGTTTTAGAAATAGCGGCAAAATTTATTAAAACATTGAAATTTTTTGTAAAATTTTTTAACGTCCTTTTGCGATAATGATAAATATAGAAACATAAAATTTAATCATAAGGTGGTAATAAATTCTTAAAATTAAGTAATACAACAAAACAGTAAAATCTGAGTATAAATAATTTTAGCAGTGAAATTTAAAAAATTAAAATTCTTAATACCCATTTAGATTTTTTAATATTTTATAATGTCTTAATTTTTTTAATTTTATTTCTAAACTTTTTGGGGGTTAACAAATTATTCTCTTACGATAACATTGTAAGGTTTATAATGCGTTTTCTAACAGTTATTTTAAGTTTTGTATCTTTCCTGTCTTATTCTAATTTCAGCTTACAATTTCCTGCCAGAATGTGAATTCAGAAACGCAGAGAATGCAAATGAGAATGAGTACTATTTAAGTCGTGAGTTACCGACTTCAAGAGAGAGAGTCTGATTTCCCGACTAGCGCGCGTTTGCCTTCTGGCCACATCTCTCTTAGCCGATACTACGCTCGGCCATATCTAGGCCCTTGCTAGGCTTCGCCGATTCAATTAATACTTAGGGACCAACTAGTTAGATTGTGATAGCTTCGGCTATATTATTTAAGAGCTTTAGTTAAGTTAGTTTTAGTTCAAATTATTAGTATTTAAGTTCAAGCCCGAGTGGTGGCTTTATTGTAAAGTTCCAAGCCGGAACTGATTGTAAATATACTGGATAATAAAGGGTTTTAAACCCTTCTTAAGTCTCACCTGTTCTGTTCACACTTAAGCGATTATTCGCTTGTAAAGTGTTCGTGGGGTTCTAAGTAAGAACTTAAGTAAGAACTTCTAAGTAAGATTTAAAGAGTTGAACCCTACAACATATAAAAATTATTCTGAAGGCATTTTTATTCATTATTCGGTATTATTACTTAATTATTTTGGGTTTAAATCTATCTTCCCTAAACTAAGATATATAGGAAAAAATTTTTAAACGAGTATTAACAAGCATGATTTCAATCAAGCCTTTTTCAACAAGATTATAAAAAATAAATTATTAAATAAATAATGGGAATTATTGAGATTTTGACCAAATTAAACTAACTGGCGTTTAGCTCGAAATGTTACATTCTGTAACTTTAGAAAAATATCACTTTTCACATTATTTATGTCGAAATATTCCTTTAAATGTGGTTTTTATTATATTTTATTATTTAATAACAAAACTCGAACAAGGCACAATTACAAATTCTACCATTGTGTGCTGAACAATTAAATACTTTGCATATGAAATTTAATGACATTTGCAGATCCAACAACTTCTTAATAGAAACTACCATTATTATTCTATGAACCAAAATCCTTTTTATTAAGAAGGTACAAAATAATTGAAAAAAGTATCATTAAAATATGAAAGAAATACTTCGTGTATTAATCAAAAATAACTAACCAAATTTTGCCAATTTAAAAAAGACACGAAAAAGAAAATGAGATTTAAAACATGAAAGAAGTCGAAAATAATAAGCGAAAATTACGAAAAAACTGGAAGGAAAAAAACTGTCGAACACACCGTCATTAAATTTCGATAAATTAACTCCGAATTTACTGCAACAAGAAATCCACCAGAAAGCAATTTAATTATCGAGGAGTTATAACAAAAAAAACCTGGTACGTGTGTATCCAAGGGGTGGGTAGTCAAACCTTGCATTTTTATATTTATCATCATTTCTCTGTTTTCAAAGCGTCCACTTTCGAATAATAAAAAAATACTCTGGGAAAAAACAAATCAGCAGACAAAAAACATCTCCTTCCTATCTCAAAAACCACGTGCGGTTTTTCATGCAAATTACCTTATTAATACAATTTTTCTTCAAAGACGATATTCTGGTTATCAAGATCCAATTTAATTTTATATATATGTATATAAACTTATTCATTTTTCGTTATCATTCATTGTAATATTCATGGGGGGAGAGGAAGATTTTTCATATTTTTATATTAATTTTCTTCCGACCCCTCCACCCCATGCGCCCCCCACGCCATTAAAACGTACTTGCGTTCATAAATTATTCATCGCTTTCGAGATGGCTTCGAAGGTGGATGGAATGTTGGAGCAGAAAGGTGCCAGATCGAAGAGGGTTTTGACTTCGGATTATCGATTTACAATTGCTCGTCTGATCTCTGTATACGAAATAGGGTGATATGAATGTGTTCGGGAAAGACCCTGAAAGAATTTCTCGAGACATTCGACTCCGTAGTCTTTTGCGTGATTTTGGATTGTGGCAGTTATTACAAGTGTGCTAAGGAATTACTATTTTCACTTTCACAATGCATCTTTTTGGATTCTTCATTCAGATGGATTATTTTTTGCTCGACTTTCTGGGCATAGATGTAATTAGTTATGAGCACCAGATGTAATTACATATTCACTGTTTATATGAGTGTCTACTTCCGAATAATAAAAAATACTCTGGGAAAAAACAAATCAGCAGGCAAAAACCATCTCCTTCCTATCTCTAAAATCCCGTGCGGTCTTTCATGGAAATTAGCTTATTAATACAATTTTTCTTCAAAGGCGATATTCTGATTGTCAAGATCCACTTTAATCTTATATATATGTATATAAACGTATTCATTTGTAAATGAATTTGCCGTTCTAATTAAGCCGACAAAGCTAATTTAAGCTCCTACTAAATAATTTCGGTACCATTTGATGCGGAGTTATCTGCATCATTTTTGTATATCTTCCCGGTCACCGTCCAGTCGTCAGAAGCTAACTTGACTCCCTTTTTGCAATTTATTTATAATAATTAATCACTGAATTGTCTATGAAATTCCTGTACCATTTGCATTTTATCTTAATAGCCCTCTAATGCTAGCTAACTTAAACTGTTTTCATATGATTACTCTACCACCTATCACTGAGTCGCTGAATATCTATACTCTCTGTGTCTGTCGTCGAGTCGTTGAAAACTAACTTGAACTCTTTTCTTTACCATGCCTGTATCGTTTGCATCGAGTTACCTATGCAATTTCTCTACGGTTTGCTGTTTGAGGTAGACTCTTCCAACACTAACTGAAATTCCTTTTATACGATTTCCTTACATTTACCATTGAGTTGTTATGCAGTTTCCATACCATTCGCGTAGCAAAATCCTCTACAAATATCTAGAATTATTTCTGTGCAGTTTCTGAATCATTTGCCATCAAGTTGTTTATATAATTGCTATGCATTTTACCGTTTAGTGTCGAGTTCTTTAAACAGCTCTATGCGATTTCTATACCATCTACCATCAACTGATATACACAATCTCCGCACAATTTGCGTTTACCATCGAATCCCAAAACTAACTTGAACCTCTAGGATACAATTCCTGTATCTCGGCTAGAAAGATTTTTCACAATACTAGAAAAATCATTGTATCACTCAACTCAGTGTATCTCTATATCGTAACATTTTCTGCTTTCTGTTAAGTTGCTTCCAGTTAAATAACAGGGCATAACTTAAAAAATGTACTATGTCCAGTTGAAAGGTAAACAAAGAAAACCCTGTTTTTGTTTTAAGCAAAATATATCTACTAGAAACTCACTCACTGAATTTCAAACTGACATTCTACTTTCTTTCTACTTCCAAGCTGACATTCTGCGATGCAAAAAATGTTAGCAAACCCCAAAGAGTGAAATCTTGTCAAAGCTTGAAGCTACTCTGTCTCTATCAGGTAAATCAATATACATCAAGAGTATTGTCAAATCTTTTTTCAGAATTTCAATTCAAATATTATGTAAAGCTTTTTTTAATTAGCACATTACTTCTTCATTGAATCCTATCTGCACTTTTGTTCTTTCGTGAATTTCATCAGGAAACGATATTAGCACGTTGACCGCCATGACAGTGTTTAGGAGTCTCAAAAGCCAATTTGATTCAATCCTATTATATTATTTAAAATCCTAATTATAGTGTATAGTAATCAGAAAAAATGCACACAATGTATTTTTGGAGGGGAAGGTTAAAATAGTTTTATTAATTATATTGCAGTTTTCATATGACACAGATTTTTAGTTTCTTATAGTAGTTCTAGGAATTACTTCATATACCAACATCTTACTTGAATGATTTCCAGAAACCAATTGTTTTTAGTTGCATTTATATACTAGGAGGACATTCGTAATTACATGAAGAAAGTAACAGCAACTATGAGTTATATCGTATATCGTGTCCTCGGCTAGCTCGTCTACTGCGAATTATCTCATTCTTGGCAATCAGATGATTAAGGGTACTTAAATAATGACACAAAATTGAGAGGAAGAGTTAAGGCAGCTTAGCACCGGAGCGCTGGGATACTTTTAATTCATTCTGGAGGGTTGATTATCGAGTTGAAATTTTACTTTCGGGTAAGTGAGAAGGTGTATTGACGTAGTAAATAACTTACTAGTATTTATCATTTTTGAAATATATTTGTAAATATCAAGTTACTATCATCAGGCTGAAAACAATAAAAGTTTAGCCGCCCAACTTCTATACTGGTTAGTGACGCTGACTACCGTACCGAAGAGCCAGGTTCAAATCCCGGTGAAAGCATGGATATTTATAAAGTGTCTGTGTGGCATACAGGCACTCTAAATATGCCGCGAACCGGAAGTCCTCTCGAGAGATTGGAGGTAGGGAAGAAGGGTGGGAGACCTTCTGACCCTTCTCCTCCGGTGTGTTCTCTTTCAAAACCGTGGATGGAACTAAGCTTAAGTAGGGCTGTCACTCATATGGTGCTCAAGGCTCTTGCCAACGACAAGCGCATTTGACTCCTTCCCACGATGAATTTCATAGACTTGTGCTGACCACTGTCAGAGAAGTGCGATTGATAACAACAACAATGAAAATTTAGTTTCATCATTCTCCATAGTTTTAAGTTTCAGGTTGTATTAATAACAACAATAAACATTTTAGTATCACTTCCATGTTTGTTGTTATCCATTTGCGATGCAGCACTCTAAATTAAGACTGGATGATGTGGTCTAGCACTCTGTTAGGTTTACTCAGTTAGATTATTTGTAACTAGGGATAACCTAATAACTGAAACAACAGCAGCTAATTACGGAGGAGAAATTTCAATAAAATACGCTTTAAAAGTATGAAAGCTTTCAGATTCTATATTACTCTCAAAGGGGAGTTTTTTTCATTTACATGCGCATACATGTTTTTAAAACATTTGGAATAAAGACCCTTTAGTCTAAACATATTTAAAAACAGCATATGTTTAGAATTTTGGATAGAAAATCTCGCCAGCTGGAGATAAAAATGTTTTATTGCGTACAGTGTTGCCACTGCTCGTATTGAAACCGTTGAGTTTTTTAACCAAAAATTCGTTAAAATTTTACAAAATACGAAATAGATAATAAAACAAATTCGAACGTCAAAGTCCATATTCGGGTGGAGGATCACATTATTCAAAATTTGCTAGGCGATAGGTATGCATCTGGTATTTGATTTTCTTATGTAAACATCTTTGTAATGTGATTCAAAATATAATCTCTTACCGTTATTTTTTCATAATGCGAGACACATACACACATTTGTGCAGATTCTTCCTTATTTAACTTCTTTAAATATAATGCAGAATGATAATAATTGGGGGCAACAATTTGAAAAGTGATCGAAGGCTTGTAGTGACTCATCGCAAAATGTCGTTTCGAATGGGCTATTAGTCTCGAAACGACATCATTTAAATGTATTTTTGCCTCTTTGTGCTAAAAATGCATTTTTATAAAATAAGCTTTTATCTGAAATTCATAAAATAATTAATCAACTGAAACTAGAAGAACTAAGTTATCGTATAGTATAATGGGAAGGAAAGATTAAATAATTCTCTTTACAAAATTCTTCCACAATTTCATATGAGGAATTAATAAAAATGTGGTGCGCCTTTGATAAAGTTGTAAAGAAAATGGCTCGTACTTTTCACAATTCGATGCGATTATTCAATTTCGTTACGTAGGTATTTACGCTTTTATTATTCGTGATATAAAATTGTACAGGAAT
This sequence comes from Stegodyphus mimosarum, assembly GCA_000611955.2. NCBI lineage: Eukaryota > Metazoa > Arthropoda > Arachnida > Araneae > Eresidae > Stegodyphus > Stegodyphus mimosarum. Next base: position 112,808 of record KK121038.1, read on the forward strand.
CCCGTATACAGAATTATTTAATCTTTGGTTCCAGTGAAGCTGAATAAAAATTATGTTTCTTGTAGTTGATTAATTATTTGGTAAGTTTTAAATAAAAGCTTATTTTATAAAAAAGTTTTTCACTTATTTTGTTTTTATCTTTTTAGCTTTGATGCCTTATTGTCAATTACATTATTCAGTCAAAAAGTGGTTTTTCAGAATAACGAAGGATATTTTTACTTCCAACAATACTGTTATGGTCGATAAAATCGAAAGATTTCCGGAAATTCACCAAAAAGTCAAAAATTAAGTTGAAAATGCCATATAACTTAAGTTAAAAGATCATAATCATACTTCCACTCTGTCGCATGGTACAAACAGTAAAATTCTGACGATTTTGGTTTATTCGTTGAACTAGATGATAAATTTGAAATTATTAATTTAAAAGTGAAAAATTTGAAATATACATTTGACAATGTAAATAAATTAACAGATTTCTTTATTTAGGCGTCCCACGATTTTATTATTCTTGATATAACACTCTACATGAATTCTGTAAATGCAAATATTTAATATATTCCCATTAAAATACATGATACATTATTTTTGCCTTTTAGTGCATTAATTATCATATCCATTTTAAATGAAAGCTTATTGCATAAAGACGTTTATTTTTACTTCCATGTATGAAGTAAAAGAAAGTACTGTAATAGCGAAAAATTTCAGATATCATATTTCAACCAAAATATTAATTTTGATATCTCTCGAATGCATTTAAACAATTTTTTGCTTGATATTTGAACGTATGGATAGAATAAAGGACTCTTTTTTTCCAAAACGGATTGTAAAATGGATTTACGATAGATTCAGATGGAATTTTATCATGACGTCTGTACGTCATAGATGTAGAACGTTAAAATTTGGTATATGAGACTGCTATAACATCTAAATGTGCATCTTCCTTTTGCTTTGCAATCGGCAGCACCAAACATCCATATATATAATATATACACACACATCCTCTTACTTGGCGGTGTGCACGCTTTTTTTATTCTTGTATGGTACATTATGCATTTTTTGCTTTAAAAGTGATTAAATTATGTTTTTCTTATTTTTCGGTTAAGGTATTTATGCTTTCAGTTAATCTGCATGCCATAGTTGTCATAGACAGAGTGTAAGTGGAGTTAGGCCTAACATAGAGGCCAGTTGCTTACATTTCAATCCTTTAGTTGCTTACATTTCAATCCTTTAGTTGCTTACATTTCAATCCTTCAGCGAGCATTAAATCAGGTGCTGCACCAATTTCAATGTCTTTTTGCCCAGTTGGACGGAAAGTTAAATTTCGATTCTGCGCATGAAAAATTTTTTCTTCTTGCCTATTGCCCGAATTGCTTCTTTTGGTGTAATTTTAATTGCAAAAAAAATTTTTAACTATTTTTTACTATGTTTGGTGTTTTAGGTTTCTTCTCTGTTCTTTTCAATTTTTAATGAATACATTTTGAGTTTTTCTGTGTTTTTGTCTTTCCGCGAAGTGAGCAGTGAATAAATTGAATAAGAAATATATCTTCTAATGAAATTCAAGGAAATAAGCTTAAATGAAGTGAGCGAAAACTGCATATAATTTAATAGGCCGTACAAAGAAGTCATGTGATATTCATATAAGATTTCTATTATTCTGTTTTTTAGTCTGAATTGCATGTTATCAATGATGAAATTTTCAGTCATTATTAAAATACAAGCAATAAATTGTAAGAAAATTACGAAATAAATAACAATAGTCGTGAAATGAAAGTCATTCAGAGAATGAAGAAATCGCCTTGAGTATTCAGTTTTGAAAATTGGATGGATAAACAATATTGTAGCGAGCATTTTATTTGAAGCTAAAATGAAAAAACGAATGTCCCCAATTTGTCTTTAAATGAGCCAAGACGGCACTTCAAAAGCCCAAAATTCAAAAAAGAAATATAACTCAAAATTATTTTTTCTTCCATCTGCTTCAAACTGCAACACACTTTAAAAAAATGTAGAAAATCGTTCAATAAATATTTTTTGTCATTCTTCAATTTTTTTAGCATCATTGTTTTAGAAGCAAACGAAAAGTTTGTTTATAATTGTCAAAATATCAAAACTTTATATCTTACACGACTTTAGGCGCATTGAAATTTTAAAATCATAACCATCAAAAGCCTAAACAATTGAACAATTAAAATATATTCGCCAAAATATCAGAAATCAAATTAAAAAGTTCATCAAAATTTCATTGAAAAGTTTTTTTCCATTGTATTTGGTGATGAAAAAACAAAATTCTGGTATGTTTATTATTTATTAGCTAATTGCAGATATGTGCGAAAAATCGTTTAACCAATAAACAAAATTTAAAAAAGAAAAAAAAAACGAATCGAATTTTGAAGAAATTTCTTTGCTACGTTGCATTGGCATTAGCAAACAGTGTGTGTACAAAATTTGAACTCGATAGTTTATCGGGAAGGACGCGAAAATTCAATTACAATATTCCAAACATTGTGAAACATTATGAGCGAACTTAACAAAAACCTTACAATAAAAGAAGTTTAATCAGTTTAAAACTTTAATATTTTAAAAACTGTTTAAGCAGAAAAATATTTAAACTCATTAAAAGATTCTCATTTTGCTTATTTTTATGAAACTTCAAAAATGCAGTTAGCTGTAAAATGTTGAAATTTTGTACATGGGGCTGCTATAACATGTAGTCGTATATATCCCCTTGTTAATACCATCGTCATTATCAAAAATACATATATATATGTGTAACATCGAAAATATATAAATCAGCTTTATAATTTAATTTAATAATAGCCTCTTAATTCCTCATTTTTAACTTGGGTATTTCCTCTTTCTATTCTAAAAACAATAATAACATTCCTGGACTGCGTCATTTCTAGATTAATCTATCCCACAGAGCGTGCGTAATACTTATGACGTAGTTAATTCCAAACCTAAACTCTGAGAACAAACCTTTCTAACCTAAACCAAACTCTTTCTCTTAAAATGCCATATTGGATAATTGCGTACTTCGCTTGTATCTCTGTTGCTGCTTAGACGCAATAACACTGTGTCGTCTTCCTGTCGAAACAGTATTCAACAATGTATATGTTCTGGAAATAGGCACGATTACATTGCCGAATAAATTGTGGTCCCAAGTGTCAAGTGAAATAAAAATGAATAATTAATATTAATCGACTGCCAAGTTTCTTAGACATAACGAATTTTACATTTTAAGATTCTACGCAAACAGAATTCTTCCTCTTCAATATGCCATCTGCATTCTTCGCCAAGCAACATTGCTACGTTTCTACGTCTCACTGTTCCTACATGAGTTCTTCTAAAACTGTTTTTATTACAATGCGCACTTGAGACATGCTGTTCAACTAAAATGCAATGAAAACACATTTTCTCTCCAAGGAGTAAATACGCATGTGGGATACGAGTAATAAAGCTTATGTAGAAATGCTTTTTGTAGAAAATTGGAATTATGGAGCAAAAATTTGAAGTCACGTAGAAATATTTGAAAACGTAGATGATGTTTCGAAACTTACATGGCTGAAGAACAATATATGAAAGTTGTTCTTATAGCCATTGAAAATCATTTAGCCGTGCTGCCAGTGAATTTTAAAAAAGTTTCTTCCTGACACCAACTTCGTAGCAAGTTGCGAGTAGTTTAGGGATCCTTTTCAAAATACTCTTGAAGGTTTCTCAATAGAAGAAATCTTCATAAACTTCACTGAGCGTAAAGGAGCTCTGTCCCCTTGCCTGTGACTCAGCTGTGGCTTCGCTGTCCTTTCCGTCTACTGCATAGTACACTGGTGTGCAAATTTAAGCAACAATGTAAAAATTTAGCAAATAGCCATGAAATTGCAGAAAAGGAGGTCTGGAGATCAGTATAATGAACACGTAAGTCAGTAGAAACGTCATGCGTATGCAAATATCAGGAAAGAAACGTCAGAAGCGACGTAAGCGTACATAAAACGCGTGATATCGGCGCGCGCAGCTCAACAGTAGAATAAAAGGAAGGACGGAGACGCAATTCAACATATTCGCTGCAAGTGCCAGTGAGTCAGTTCGTGAAATATGGCTAGAAGAAATCACCTGAACGACTTCACACGTGGAAAAATGATCGGAAAGCTGGAGGAGGGGCGTACTGTCATCAGTGTAGCTGCAGAGTTCGGAATCAACAAAAGTGTCGTTTTGCGCGCTTGTAAAACGTTCCAAACCACAGGTGCAGCTGTTAGAAAGGTTGGTGGTGGCCGTCTGAGGACGACATCTGCAGGGGCTGACCAATATATCGTCCTGCAGGCGAAAAGGGGCCGACAGCAGTCAGCAAGCGCCATTGCTCAGCATCTCTGTATAGCAACAGGGCGACGCGGTTTACTGTGGCCAGGCTCCTTCACAAAGGGGGCCTATTCGCTCGCAGTCCTGAACGCTACCTCCCGTTGAAAATTGTCCACTGACACCACCGTTTACAGTGGTGCAGAAAGCACAAAAACTAGACAACTGATCAATGAAGTCATGTCCTCTTTACGGATGAGGGTCGGTTCAGTACCAGAAGCGATTCTCAACGCGTTTTGATTTGGAGAGAGGTCGGGACCCGGTTTTATCGCAGTAACATCAAGGAAAGATACCGTAACGGTAGTCCTGGAGTTCTTGTCTGGGGAGGCATTATGCTGAACGGGCGAACTGAGCTCCACGTTTTCGACAAAGGGTCTGTAACCGGGGATCGCTATTGTGAGGAGGTACTCCTTCTCCATGTGCGTCTGTTCCGAGGTGCCATGGGCCCAGTTAATTTTTATGGATGGCAATGCACGCCCACAGCGGACTCTTGCTATTGACGAGCTACTGGAAAGTGAAGATATCACTCGAATGGGTTGGCCAGCGTACTCCCCAGATTTAAATCCCATCGAACATGTGTGGGATGCTTTGGGGAGATGCATTGCAGTACGCTTACATCCTCCAGACAACACCCAAGAACTCAAACAGATGCTGATTGAGGAATGGGCACTCCTACCGGAAGAAATGTTGCACCAGCTGGTTCTGAGTATGCGGAGACGGTGCGAAGCAACCATTGCAGTGAGGGGAGGGCATATCCCATATTAAGGAACATCTGCTTGTTGTTCTTCCTCTTGGATAGACAATCATGAGTCACGATACTATGTGGTCAATAAAGCTTGTTTTTGTTTGATTCCATACCGTATGCATTGTATTCCTTTTTCAGCTCCGATGCTTTCGTCATCCTTTACGTACATAACACTCTCCTTCATTTCTGCATTTCATGTCTCTCAGTTGATTTCTCGTGGAGTTATGGCAAAAAACCCTGCTTTTGCTGAAGTTTTGCACACCAATGTAGGTTGGCTCAATGACCCCTCGTTGTTGACAGCAAAGCTGCCTCCTTCAGCTTCTTCTCTTTGACATGACTACTGAATTTGATCTGGGCATTGAATTTTAAGCTTGATTTCCGGATTTGCATAATGTTTGGAAAACGTATTTCATCGCAACTCTCCTTTCAAAGCTGGAAGCAAAGAGACACACTTGAACAGGGCTCTCTCAAAAGGAAACCAAAGAATTGATTATTCTACAATGCGTTCGACCCACTGTTCAACAAAACCTGACTGCAAAGACATGTTGAACGAAATATCTTCTTTGTCTGACGAAAAGGAGAATGCAAGCGCTCATCTGACCAACGATGATTCCAGACCGAACCACAAAAGGCCATTTAGTCCTACTAACGAATACAATGTACTAGTGGCTAACCGGTACCCTTTTGGAGATTATTTGAAAGAATCGCGCTGGAACTTGACAGCACTGATGGCGATGCAGACTCAGATTCTAAGTTGATTTCCAGAAAACAGAGACATAGAACTGGAAAAGGTCGAACTTCCTCGTCATAGAAATTAAACAGCATGATTATACAAAGCCTGCCCCTGCATTTACGATGTTTCCTGATTCGCCAGCTCCGATCCCGATGACGCGTCAACAGACAATCAGTGATTCTACTCAAAACCTCGCCTCTGCTGTAACCTGTTCGTGCCGTAACCTGACGTGTAACTTGCCTCGTGACTTATTCGCGCCGATTCCAGTGACGACTATGCAGCAAACTAGCGGACCTTCTCCTCGTGTAACAAGAATAGGGAATTATACCGCGCCCATGAGACGCAATCAGCAAGCATGAATCCAACATTCCAGCCTCGCTGCGCTTGAAATGACCTCAAATAACAAACACTTTAAAAAGAGTAATAAACTACACTTTGAAAAGAGTTTCAGTCAATAGGACTTACGATTTGAAAATACCGGAGATGAAATGAAATTCCTCGTTCCCACTGCAATATTTATCGACAAGACGAAAATTCTCCGAGATGAAAGAATTTATTTCAACTCATATCCACTTCCAGAGAGCAAAAACCTGAAAATTGTAATCTGTCGCCTGCCATCTTATATCCTACCTGAGGATACATAAAACGAGCTATTTGAACTTGCGTTCCAAGTGGAGACAGACAATTCATGAGACGATGTAACGGCGAGATAACCAAGCTCCCATTATTCTTTGACACTTCCAAGAACCGACCGCTCCAAGTAAATTTACCATATCAGACACTTGCTTCAGATGTAAATCAAAGTAGAAGCACATACAGGACGTATTGGGCCCTTGCAGAGCTATCGCTGCCAATACACGCAAAGCCATTGCGTGCTACGCAGAGCCACTGGTTCCACCACACGCAGAGACACTGCCATCTTCAACATCGCTGCGTACGGTTTGTATAAGGTCATGAGTCCTTCCAGTACCAAAAGCCAAAGAGGACCTTTGACCTATGTCAATGCGGCCAAAATCACACTTCAAATTTTTGGGGGCGGGAAAAATTTCCGAAGGCAAAAGAATCTGTGAAATCTGAATCTCTGAAAAGAATCTCTGAAGGTCAAGTTTTATGTGGACAGATTCCTCACAAACAAATTTTATGCTTGTCCTCTTTGCAATAGACTTTTCAAGACACTAACTGAAGCCGATGAAGTGCTGAAAAGACTTTCAGACATTGTCTCGATAATTCAAGACTCAGGAATTCTTCACCTAACCTAATTGTGTGGTGATTTGGAATGCCCACAGATTGAGCAGCAGAGTGCTAGAACTGCAAAACTTCTTTAATGAACATGGCACAGGTACAGGGATCAGAGTCATTTTACCATCTATTACAGAATGTAAAATGACTCTGAGTTACTGGCACAACCGTCACTGTCAAATAGTGCCTCAACTGTTCAGCATCAATGTAACTTCATCTGAGACCCCGGATTTGCAAGCACCACCATCACTGTTAAACTGTGAAGAGCGCCCACTTCCCTCAACTCCAACAAGCACCATCAACCCGCCACCATGGGGGCGGGTTGTTCTAGATGGATAGTGTACTGGAGCTATACCTTTTTTGCCGTAGCGATGTCAAGGTGCTCTGTACACTTTCTTCCTATCCTATCCTATTCGTAATCTGCAGGACAGCATTCCACTTATCGAAGTTTGGTACAGGTAATAAAAGATCTGCATAAACGCTAAAAATCTCATATGCTGATTATCAGAGGAACCAAGAGGAAAAGAAAAGCCTGTTTCTATTCAGAGAACTAGTGCCGGATGTGACACATGCATAATACCTGCATAATACCTTGGAGTTTACTTTAATAAACGCTTCACGTACACCAGTCACATAAAACATGTAAGGTCCTACATTGCTTGTCTTGTATGTCTTACATTCATTTTTCCCATTGTAAGGAAATGTTCAAGCTTGATCTCACGAAAGACAACCTTATTTACCTCTCAACAGTGAGACCTATTCTGTTGACATTATACTCCTACGCCTACCCGGCGTGGGAGGCTGCATCTAAGAATGATATATATTAATTATAGGCTGTATAAACTAAGTTTCAATGGACCATGACCAATGCACATTATATGTGAAATAATTTATTGTATAAAGATCTCAAGATTGAATCTCTTGATAATTGTCTGAAAAAGGCAAATGAAAGCTTTTTTCAGAAAGGCCAGAGACTGTGCCCTTTTTTCCCATTTCGGAACATTTCATTATGAGGTCCTCAATAAACATAATTTTTTCAGACCATTTGAAGCATTTATGCCTGACGACAACTTTCCCGATTAAAAAATCGCTAGACTTGTAATTATGTCCGATTGTACTTATGTGTACTGAATTTGAAATTCATTGTTTATTTTTCCTTACTGGACTACTTAATGTTCTGCTATGTTTTGCAGAACGAAATTATAAAATTCTAGACTGCACATTCTGTAAATAATCCAAAACGTAACTACTTTATCATGCTTGCATACTTTATTTTATTTGTGTTTTCGTTTTCGTATGATACGTACTTCATTTTAGAACTGTATGAGCCAATCACGCAGCTGGCAGACGCTCACGTGACAACAGTCGCTGTTTCTATCGTGATGAAAAGAACGACACCAACTGAAAGAGCTGTCCTGTTGCTTATATGATTTTTGCAGCTGACAAGGAAACCTGGAACCTGGAGATTAAAACGAAGGCAGAATGAGACGGCGACTACTGCTTGCATGCGATTCAGATTTGGTGAGTTTATTGAAGACAACGATTTTTATAATCTGTTCTTATTATCCGTATCTTTTTATTAAAGGAAAGTGGTTATATTTGTTTAATTAACTCCACGCCATACCTTCTGGTTTCAGTCAAAGACATCAACAAATTCCATGTTCATTTATACAAAAATATACCTAAGCTGTGATACGGGTTTTAGCAGGACGAATACCATTGGATTTCGCAAACAGATTGAGTGCAGTCCTCACATGACTAGATAGCTGCAGGATCATCAGGAAATGCATCTATATCAGTGCAAAATCGCTACGCTGAGCTTGAACTTCTGGAGGACAATTTATGTTTGTGTTTGAAATTCAGCTAAACGAAATTCTTGAGGAAAAAATCAACTCCTTGAGATTTATACATTAATTTCTGAGCCATAGAAGCAAAAGAACGAATCACAGAATAAACACAGAAATGAATGGATCGAGCCCAGGAAAAAGGCAAAAGACCACGGAGTCCTCCTAAGAGACCGTATCTCAAAATAATGAATACACAGTATTTGTGGAAAAGGAAGGAAACGTTCTTATGAAGATAAGAAATAGTGATAACATATGCACTATAGCAAATGAATTTATCAAGCCGAAAAATCCGGCCAGGGAAATACCGCCAATTCTTATCACAAAAATCAATACAAATTGGCTTAAATTGCAAAACGAAATTGAAGAACTTCACAGAATACAAAAATTTGATAGAAATATGGAAGGAATGAAATGAAGTTGAAATTTGTTTCCCTCAAAAATTATTGAAAACTTAGTAAAGCTTTTGAAGAACAATGCGTCCCGTTTCATACTTACCAAATTATATAAAAAATTCCTGAAGTTCGGTATCAAAAATTTGCCTAATGATGTTCCCATTAAACAGATTAAAAAAGTTTTGTCAGATTCTTACCTACCAGTCAGAAACGTATATCAGCTCAAGCGTGCTAATCGCAAACTTGGATTAAAAATACATATCCCATGTACTACTTGAAACTTCAAAGAAATGATAAAGGGAACAGTAGAAATGATAAAAATTATGGTGATCTGATAAATGTAGCAGAAATTATAAAAGGGATGCATTGTGATGTATCTGCGTAATGTCGTCGAAACTTATAGACGTAAACCGGGGCCAGCACAATGCCCTATACATGTCAGAGCTACGGCCAATCTAAAAACTACTTTTATAGGACATCAAAGTACGTCAGACGTGCACAAGAACATCTGACAATTCATTATGAGCACAAGATAACAATAGAAACACCGAACTGTATTTTGTGCCAAAGTACTCACATGGCATCCTATACAAATTACAAAAGTTATCCCAAGACGCATCAACTCATTAATAAGTCATGAGAAACCTTCCCTGCTCCCGGACATCTCTGTTGGTTGAAGCATCCATTAAGTATATCCAGATTTCTAATGGCTTAACCAAAGAAACTAGAAATGGTACAAATGTAAACAGCGAACCAGAAGTAATAACGATCTTGATTTTATGTCATTTATAAGAAATAGTAAGCAGCTAAATCCATACAAAAAGATTTAGGAAAGCAAGAACTTACAAGACAGAATGCAGGTTACATGCAAGTCGGCGAGCTAATGAATAAATTGTAATTATGGATATTTCCGTACGATAATATGCATGTTACTAAAAACCGAAATTCCTGACTTGAAGTCGCCTTCTGTTAATTTAATGGGTTGAAGCGCCAAATCTCTGAAGTCAGACTCTTAACCACTGAACACGAATTGGATATTTTCCTGTCAATGAAACTAACCTTAGCAGGTGCAATAAAGCGTTCATACCGAATTATGGGATTACTTAGCATAATAGGACCCGGAAGTTCAAACTATTACCCGCACGTTGTTAATAATCGTCCAGATGGACTAGATAAGATTATCCTTAGCAATATTTCTGAAAGATCACATCTTGAGGGTAAATCCGAATTATCGTCAGACCATACTCCTGCGCTCTTCACACTTAAAAAATATGCGAAATGCCTTAGGCAAAACAGTAGAGAGGTGTGATAAATCGAGATTTATGACAAATGCAGACATATATTTCGCCACGTTATTTGGGTAGCATAAAGTGCAGTAACAAGCTAACATTAGGCCCAGGTTGAATAGAAAGAACATAGGTCATGCAAATTCAGGTAAATACCTTAACACAAATTTTAATTTTATAGAGCGGATTAACCTTTTGATGGTCATCAACGAGCTCAGCTGGCATTCAATTACGCACCACAGTGGGAAATGAAAGTAGCAATGAAAAAATCCCGCATTACAAATTTACAGCTAACAGATATAACGCGTATTTGGGAAGAAAGAATTTGTTAGTCTCGCCACCGCCGAATGGTTAATTATGTGTTGAAGAAGCTTACTGCGGCCTGATGAGCCAGATCGCTTTAATGAGCAGGAATTCTTTGCTAGCCATATACTCCAAACTCTTAAGTTATGATTAGGCTTAGTTTCATGTATATTGCTCCTGCATGGATTATGCAAAGTCTACTTACAGAAAAAAGACATGAGTCTTTCCAAAGAAACGCTCAGGTCATTCCAAATGCGTCATGATTAGAGAAATAAAATATCCTGCACACAAGCCTGAAAGTAGAAGTGGTTCCTTCACTTCTCCCGTCAACTGCACATAAGACCTGTAACAACATCAAGAGATCTTACTTTAGAGAGGCTCAGGAAATAATCAGCTGGGATGAGTTGGACGATCAGACGTCCCAAAAACATTTTTATGATACTTAATGGTAATGATATTTGCCTGCCGATCCTGGGCGATCATTTTCAAGTATGTTTGTTGTGTACTTCCCGATGGATTGAATCTTCGCCATTAATTCAACACCTTAGGGAACGCTTTAGTAATGAGGAAGAAGCAACTCCAATGCTGGGTCTTCTGGATTAGTTGTGGTCTTCGGTCCGTTATTTAGAACAAAATTCTTACGCTAGTTTCCAACAATGTCTTGTTGCCTAGCAACAGAAGTTTAGCTTATGCAAATTGTGACAGCTATGCTCTCTTCAGAACCCTGGTCTAAGGATCCTACTCCTTTATTGCGTTGCACAAAAGTCTCCTTATGTAGACGATGTAACAAATTCAAAGAGCGGAAAGACTTACCTCAAGGTAAGAAGGATGTAGTCTCGGAAACGTAATATGTTTTTTTTGGGGGGGGAGTGGTTACTGGTACGCTATTGCATTTTATAATTCATTATGACGTTTTCTGCATGAAGGCTTTAGTGCCATCCTGTTTAGCATAACCTAACAATAGTTAGTTAACCTAACAATAGTTTAGTTTAGCATAACCTAACAATGTGTATAGGCTGTTAGGTTTCCTGGGGCTGTAAAACATCAGAATCAGTTGTACTGTAGCCGAAACTCGAATCATGAAATTCACATTCTAATTGGTTAAGTGGAAGTGTTAACTACATACCCCTGATATTACGCATGGGGAAATATGATAAATTCTTCTTCACTTAACCCCTTATCTGCCGCGGGCGTATATATACGCCTTGCTCAGCCGAGGCGTTAACTGCCCCGGGCGTATATATACGCCCTTCCGAACTACTATCCTTTTCTTTGCGTTGCTACCAGTATTCGCAAAGCTTTGGAATGCAACAACACAATGACCTTGACAGAGTATGCAAAGGAGGACACTGTTTCAGAGAAGGGGGAAAGACCTGGAGAGGGGATGTTTCTGAAACGGTGCAAGTAATGACTGCCCAGTTATTGGTCATGCTTCTGTTTGAGTAAAACGTATCTTTTATCGCGTGCCTTTCGTTTTCGTTTATTGTTTGCAGTATGTGCTTTTTTATGAATATGTACGACAGTAAAATTGATGATTACTTTCCGTCATCTTCAGGAGTAGACAGCTCAGAATAAGATATTACGTTAGATGAAGAGGATTTTGACTATTTGTCGAAAGATGCTTGACGTTGGATACGACTTGATATGAAAAACTTGCCTATGTCGCCTCCACGCTTTCCATTTAGGTATTGATTTTATAAGGTATAACACTTGAACCTGATATTAGACTTTCGCTAGTTTAAAAATAAATTAATCGAAACTCCATTTTTGGGGATTTTTTTTATACAAACATCATTTTTATTATACTAACACCTTTTGTATTATAGTTTTACTCTAAACATTAAATTTTGTATAATTTTTTTTCTTTCATTCTTTATTTAGTAAAAGTAAACAGGTTTTAGACAGAAAAACTTGCACTTATTTTCCCCCTAATACATCTCATAACTACGCGCGCCTGTGTAAAAAGCTGTGGCAATGGGGAATGAATCTTGTACGTTTTCCGCGGCAGTTAAGGTGTTAAAAGGCTATTGCGCATAAGCACAAGATCCAGTTCACCAATTTAGGTGAAGAAGAGTTATTTTCTATTACATTTTATTTCAAACGCTACTATAGAAAGTACTACGTTTTTTTGAAGCGATAAAATTCAGCTTTGTCTTCAACAACATTCGAAGCGTAGATCTTCCATTTCTTGTCAGTACATGCCAGCTACTTACATTAAAACAGCGGGCATGAGAGAATGCAGTAATTTCTTATATTCTCCTCCACTTTAAGGGTAACTAGGGAGAGTCACTAGACTTAGTAGACCAAATCCAGACGCGAAGAATTTTAGCTCGGGCACCAGATATTTTTAGCTCGGGCACTAATTATAGAGAAAATTTAATTTATGGAAAAAAAGAAATAAATAATGATATGCTTCTCGCCGGAACTCGAAACACAAATCTTCCGCTTGCTAAATGGACGTGCTAAGTAATGCCATCATAAGGCTTCGTACAGAGGAATGCGATAATTGCTTATAACTGCATGCAATAAATATTCCATGTCCAGTAGATTAAGAAAGAACCGCATGAACGTATGCCAGATAAATTTAAACTAAGCACTACATGCACATTTCAAATAAGCTATAAAACTGCGTTCCTTGTTCTAGTTCATAGTGTACTTTGCACCACAAATATATCTTTACATTTCTTGTTAGCTTCAATTCGATTTACCTTTCTAAATCGTATTATCGGCAATATCACTACTTCATATATGATATAATTCAAGGTAACCGAATGTGAAAAGAAAACTTTGGGGGGCTATCCTAAAATCAGCAGCAAGAAGCGTCTGATCTGTCCAAATTGAGGTCTGCATTTAGTATCATCGAATTCTAATTCTTTTGTAATATACGTATGATCCCTTTCTCTCGCTCAAAAACTCGACGGCACATAAAATCGCTCCCATCTCACCGCTGCAGCTTAACTCCCCTCTTTTTCCTCCATCCGCTTGAACTCGACCATCGCCAAGGGCAACAACCAATAGCAGGCGTCGTCTGGGCGTGCCTCGGGCTCATTGGATGATTTACCCTCCCCCCTTCTATTACGTTTATATTTCTCTTTCGGTCGCCCCCTACCCTCCCTCGCCTTACTCTCTCGTGGAGCGCTTGTCTTAATAATTCTAAAACCATATTTGGCAACTTATTCCTCTTTGAAAAGTGGCAGCTTGGCGAGGGTTTTGGAAACGTTTAAGGAAGCATTAAAGCTTCCATTCTATGCGGGCGTTTATAGTGTGGCTTAGAGGCTGTATCAAAAAGGATGCGTTTGACTACATTGTTTTCATTTTAATTATTAGGATAAGAGTTGAATTTGGGATCGTTTCCTGCTTTAGTTACATTTTAGCTTATCTGAGATTTTAAGTTAGTATTTTAATGATTAGATTGGAGTTTTTTACACTTCTACATTCGGAAGGTGTAATTAACTTATTGTGTTATTTAATTGATTCGGTTTTTTAAAGTTTTCTAATTAAGATACAATATTTTTTTTCGATGAAAGCTGACTTGAAATGAGACTTCGGGGTATAATCAATTAAGGTGCATTCGTTAGTAAAGGTGCTGGGGTACTTTATATGTGTTCACTTTGTATAATTAATTTGCTGGGTGAAATTCTTTGAAGTTTTAACGAAGTTTAAGTGTAGTTTATTTATTATTGCACAAAATTTCAGTATATTTACAGATTCGTCATTTAAGTGGATCATGATAGTACTACATAGGGCAACATCAAAAGTACTATGTATTTTTCAATGTATGTTTGAATGTCATACTTCTGCAGACTCTGAAGACAAGCACCTTAACAATTGCATCATTTATGGAACTGGAAAATTTAGCGGGCAAAATGTTCGAAATTATTCTCTTTTGGCTAGAAAACTACCAATAATTTTCTATATTAAGAGCTGGGAAAATCAAAGATAGTGGTGGGGGAAAGAAGAAACAATAGCATGACGCTTGAATAAAGGCTAGTAAGTAATACAAGAAGTATTTCTGTGTTTTCCTTTTATTTGTCTGTAAGGAAAAAAAAACCCTCATTCTGACAAATATCACTTCTTCCCTCAAAACAAATTTCTGATTACAGTCAAATACTTCGAGGAATACATGCTTTGAATTCCAATTTTTTTTTTAAGCCTTAAATAAAAAACTGTTAAGTTTAAAGCAAAATTTCCTTCCGTTCTCGGTATGCAGATTTCAGTTTTAACAATAATTTTAAGTCACAATGGGCTTTCTAGATTAAGAGAATTTTCACTGGAAATAAAAATTATGAAACATAAATAACATATTTAAAATGAGATTTAAAAATATAAGTTCCAAATTATAATAAAAAATTGGTATAATATTATTAAATCTTAAATAAACGCTATGTTAAGTTTTATACCGCAGTTTTAATAAAAATAAGACGTAAATGTTCAAGAAATAGCTGTGCATTTATTTCTTTGGATCGCTTGCACACAAGGCCGGTAACAAATATATCCGAAAATGACAACACTTTCTATTTTGCAGGGGTGCCTAATCAGCGAACTGAAACCACTAAATACCGCTAAGAGCAACTTTTGATGCTGGAAAACTTTGTTACGGATTATTATTATGGAATTAATTTTATTTTACACCAGTCTGTTTTGTTGCATCACATATTATCGATTTTATTCACAGAATTAAGACAAGTGTAACAAACAGCATAAGGTATAATTCAGATTGTTCCCCGCTCTGATAACGATTGTATCGTGAGAATATCCGTTTAGGAGTGAAAACAATTTTTTTTTTCAATACTAAACGTGATATGAGAAATAAAATGTCTGAAAAATTCCTTCTCAAGATTAATGTTTTCTTCAGGATTCCAGGAAAGATGAGGCATCAATTAAATCATATTTAAATACGTACATATTTACCCTATTGATCCATCAGCACTTTCCCATTGGCTTTATTTCGTACAATCGCCTTTTCCATCTAAATTGGTATTTTTCACATTTGTTGTAGAAAGCGTAAGAATTCCAAAAATTCTTTAAAATATTAAAACAGTCTTGTCAGCCATTGGTTCATCACTAGCATCTCCATAAAATGAACGCAAGAACTGATAATTATTTTAACTATTGTTATTTTGATGACGTTGAAAGAAGAAACAATATTCATATATATATAATGCCAAAATTTCCATTCCATCTGATGGATGTATTTTACACAAAGCATAAATTTCCTACGTTTCATCTTAAATGATAGATTTGAATGTATTACTCATAATAATCGATTTCAAATTTAATAAAGCGTTTATTAAGAGCAATAAAATATCATCGGCTCGTCCATTCAAATCAAATTCCTAGTCACAAATATTGGCCTAAATTAGGAGATCGGAGAAATAGCTTGAAGATCATTTCACTAAAGCAGTTTTCTAAATAGATACCGCCATTTATAAATAGTTATAATCAAGTGCGAAGCTAAAGTATGAGTCCTATTTATATTAAATTAATTAAAGGCACTCTACTTATTTCTGACGCCGTTGATTACTAGAAATGCGAAGAGAATCAATTTAAAATTTTTAACCTATGTGGCCTTTATTATTTTATTAAAGATACAGAGCGTAAGGTTAAGTAAGTTTGCTTTTTTTTTCTCTTTAATAAAAAAGCAGCACATGAAGTTAGTAATCAAAGAAGAAATTCAGCCCAAAGGTCAGCATAAATAAACAAGAAAATAATTACTGACTGCCGTCTCCTTGGAACTCACTCCAGCTTTAGCAAAGAGTGTAGAGCGACTATCAGAGTTCACAAGGAGAACGTTGTATTGCTTTATGAAGTTATAGCAAACGGGAAGAGAAATGACGCATGAAACAGGTTCTTTCTCAACTCTTGCACAAACAAAGTAAAAACTACATTATTGATGAGATTGCCATGTAGAAAATTTCGAAACCATCTGAAAAATCCAGATTGAGAGACAAATTAGAACAGACAATATTTTGGCCGTCAAAATAGGAAACTGCTGGAAGAAAGCTGTTCTGAAATATAATGCGTAATTTTCTGTAATAACTATGATGAATAAGCACTTTTTAAAATCTTCTTAGTGCTTATTTTATGATTTGTATCTTTCAATGCTGCTAATAAAAATTATTAAAAACCAAAAGTTAAACAACAAAACTTAAAAGCTTTTCAATGCAAACAGATAACTATCCGAAATGAAAATTTCATGTTTGTTTCATAACTTTGCTAATAGAAGTGCATGAAAGTAAAAGTAGTGCTAGTGTAAAAATGCAAGTGTACAAGTTCCCTAATATGCGTAAATACGTATTAAAAAACCTTTTAGACGATGAGAAATTTTATATAGGATTGTATAATTAAACCGATTGTACGTACTGTGAGCATGTAGGAAGCATACTCACATATAAGCATGTGGAAGGTGAGGTAGGCATTTTTTACTATCAATGGTTGGGAATGGATGTACGTTTCAAGGAGTTACTTTCGTAAAAAATTATAATTCGCAGCCGACCAGACAATGTAGAGCTCAACTCATAACAATAATTTACACGTTCACAGACGTTGACACAGCCGTTAATTCAGCGAGACTGTTGGCATTGTAAGACCTAGCCAAATTCGCCTTCATGGGATAACTCAAGGGATTTTCAAGGTATTACCTTTATTGATGATCTGTAGAAGTTTAATTGTGTAAGACATTTGCATTCCGTATCTTTATGCGGAATCTATGAAAAATGTATAAAAAAACTACATATGAGACATTTAACAATGCATATAGGACATTTAGTGTTGCTAACTTGCATGCAGAAAAGTTCTGTCCACCTGTAATATCTTCTTATCAGAAAACTTGTTGTAATTTCGCAAACAATATGTTTCAAGATCAAAATAAAAACATAAACAGCACCACTCCCTAATCGAGGTAACTGGAGTTTACATAAATGCCGACTGCTTTATATGTAGATAGCAGATTTCCTCTGCGCAATGACAGTAGACGTAAGTTCATCTAGAAAGAAAACGGAACATAGCATCTCTCATCAAACATGAAAAAATGAAATCCTTTTGAAAAAGATGCTTTATTCATATGAAGAAACATGAAGTAAATTAGCTGTATACTCAATTCCAGAGACAAAATGTGAATAGCGTGCTTAATTGGAATATTATCTTATCTTCCCACATTAAGCTCTGAATATGTCACTACCATCTCACGGACACAAGATAATCGCAGGCTGACTGTTCATTCATTCTCTAGATTTTAATGCAATAAACATAAATCTTCACTTGGCTGTAAAATTACTGCTGTCCATATACTGTGTATAGAGCATGCCTGAAAGGTTAACATCGTCCTATTAAAAGCACTTTTATTTGCATATGATAAAGTTCAATAACAAGTATATGATACAAATATTTATATATGATAAAGTTCAACAACAACTTTTCAGTATGTTACCATGCACATACAAACTTCTCGTCTTTCTCTGATATCCGTTATTTGATAAATGTTCGCTTTTACATGCCTAATATTCAAACTTCTCATTAATTATTTTCTATTTTTCACCGAAATTGCTTTTTCGGAAATTAATTTGGTTCATGGCAGTAATGTCAACATGAACTGCAACATTTTCTTATTTTTATGATTAACATTTAATCATTGCTGAATGTCTAATATCTTATAAAAACTAAGAATTAGATATTTCACAAAATAATGGTTTATAATGATTTTTAGTACAAAATTCTCTTAATTTAATTTTTTTATGTTGGAGAAATTTTCAAAAACATTTTACCAAGCGATGTTTATCTTACTTTATTTTTTAAATTAATTGTTTTCTTCATTATAACGTGTTTTCAATAAATCCAAGACTTGAGGTTTCAATGAGGTTCCACGAGGTTCTTAAAACGACTGCTATCGGTTAAACATTCACATTTTATGGATATCTAAATACATAAATGCATCAGGCTGATGTATTAAGTTTATTCTACTATAAAATCCGGTAAATACCAATCGTGCTTGAAATTCGAGTATGCAAACTCACAGTACTAGTAATTACCGTATAAATAAAAATAAAGTGCACTAAACTATAAAATTATTTTTAAAAACTTCAATATAGACCAAATTTATTTTTCCATTAATTTATTTTGTGCAGCTTTTAACAAAGAGTAATGTTCTTATCAGTTAAGCCTAATTATGCTTAACTATTTAATCATGCTAAGCCTAAATGCGTTGGGTGATACAAAATTACTGTTTCTTTATTATAGTACAACAAGGTTCAAGTAACAAAAATTGCCTGTACAACTATCTTTGTCTCATAGCAGTGTGCTGTACAGATAAACAAGCCAATAGGCGCAAATGTTTTGATGACTTAGGAACAACAAAAAAGAACGCGCTTAATCATTCCTCTATCATTTATATATTACTTTCGGTTTCCATTATTCTGATTTACTTGAATTTCTGTTCTAGAAATAAGGGCATAAATTTCATAGATATTTTTCTTTAAAAGATCAATTATCAATTCTCTTTTATTTAAAAGAACTTAATTTTTAACCTTTATCCCGAATTATTTGATATTTTTTTAATAATACTGATATTCGTCTGAAATTTTCATCATATGAAAATGGAATTTTCGACTATCAAAATGCTATTGTTTTGCATAGCGAAAACATTAGAATAGTATTGGATGACAAAAACCTAAGGCATATTTTTGAAGAAAAACAAAACAAAAAAAAATGCTGCTGACAGAATAGAAATTAAGCAATCCAAAGTTTAAATAAACGATAGGAACAAAAGATCATTAGTTACGGATAATTCTAAAGTACGTTAATAATAGCATTTTTAGCTGTAGTTAATGCATGATTGTTACATAATAACATAAAAAGACATTTAGATTACCAATAAATAAATATTAAATTTGTTAATTATGTTTGTAAACGCTTTCGTTTATTTAATAATGGAAAAATAATAGTTTATTTAGTGTTAAGTGAAAGCATTTCTGAATTAAATAATTTTAGTTTTAAATTAATGTTTTCCAAGCTCCAAACAACCACGCACCGAATGAAAATTTAAATGATATGTTGCAAAGTGAATAATATAACTTCACATATCCGAAAAAATTTAAAAAGTAGTGCTGCTGAAATGGAATAAATGCATACATTAAGAAACAAAAGATTGTGTGAATGATTAAGTCCACTAAAACATTTCATAGCGAAGCATGAAGACTTGAAGTGCTCCTTAGAACTCGACGCACACCCGAAAACGAAATATTCTTTTTGCACTTCACGATCTGCCATCAAACGTTTTGGCGAACATATTGGCTGATTTCTTCTAGCACCGGCAACGAAAATCCCGGCAACCCTACCTCCTTGCTTCTCTCCCCCCCTCGAATCGACAATCCCTGCTCGGCGGAAAACAATCCCCCATTCAGTGGAAAGCCAAGCAAACCGATCATTAGCGATCTGTCACGCGCTTTAACAGTGATTAGCGCCTTGTCGCGTTCTGCGCTTAATTCGCCTACCTGCTGTGACGCGTTTCGAATAGACAGCGTCACGTGGAACGCAACACATTTTTTTTTCTTACTGTACTTTGCCCTTTGTTTCCTTTTCCCGCGCTATCCGGCTATTTACTACGACTTCCACTACTACGAGAGATGAGTTGAGTATTACCGGCGGGAATAGTGTTTCAACCTGTTGGCTGCAGCGCGTTCTTTGTTGTTTGTTCCGGTCGCCGCTAGACGGTAGTTTTTTTACAGCAGCGGAAAGAAAGAGAAGGCGTTTCGGAGATCGGAGTTTTCTCTGAGCCCTTTTTTTATTTTAATTTTTTTACTGTCGGTGTTTATTTCTTTTTTTTCTTTTTTTTGATTTTATTCGTTGTCCGTTTTCCGAAGCTCAGCGACAGTGTTTTTGTTTTTGAGACCACGAAGGCTTGTTCTCTTTTAATGCTTTCACTAAACAGCAGTATCCTGCTATGGTTTCTGAAACTAGAGATTTCTTTCCTACAAATGTCGCTCCAGAAGTATTGGGGCCCGATAATATTTGGAAATATCCATTCTTTTCCTGCTTGAAATACTTTTTAAAATACCGTTCTGAAAATACATAAATAAATCATGAGATTGCTTTTCGTTCCATCTTTGTTCTGATATGATTACCCATAAATTTTCTCTTGCTTATAAATTTTTGTTTTCTTTTATTATTCTTTGTTTCTGAGTCAGTTCATTCAATAATAACTAAAAGTTTCAAACTGCAAAAATATCTGATTTAATTTCAATGTTAATTGGTTCGCCGATAATTATTTATCCGCTTGGCATTCCACAAAATAATATTTAAATAGTGTTTGGGTTTAATAAAAATACTAAAAATCTTGCTGAATCTCTTTTCGGAAACTTTTGAAAGACACTATTTACTCATCGAACAAAACCAAATGAAACATTTACTGACATTTTGATGAAATAAAGACTTACGAAGCATTCTGACGTCGCTATTTGTGCATAAATTACAGAAATGGAACTTTTCATGACTATATAAGTGGACTCATTCATCTGGACTGTGGAAATTAATTTTCGAAAGTACACCCTCTGACGATAAAAGCAGTCGAGACCAAACATGGCGCAGATGTATGAGCCTTACATTTACAAGGTAAGTGCTCTTTTGATAGTAAGTTATATGTTGTGTCTGAATGGATGGGAAGGAGTTTGACTTCCCTTTGGTGACTGATTAAGGTATTGTACTTTTTGTACAAGCATTTCATTATTTATCTAAACGATTATAATTTTCCAAAAAATGCTTGTTTTTTAAATATGGTATTTAGAAAAATAACAAATAGCTTCATTAAAATGACAAAATGATATTTTAAACTTATTATTACTTTGTTTTGTTTATTACTTGATGATTACTTCATTTTACTTGGAATACTGTAAATTAAAATGTACGTTTTAACAATACAATCTTCATTACATTAAACAGTATCATTATATTGTCCGTTTACAGTCATCATTATATTAAACGCATATAATGAATCCATTATCCTTTTACAATCATCATTATATTAAACACATGCAGTGAAATTTCTCCCGAAGACAAGTCAAAAAATGACTAATATTTTTAGAACATAATTAATAATCGTACTGATCATAATCGATAATCATATTCTCTATGGCGATCACTTCTTAAAAGTGAAATCGATTTAGGGAGATTTCACAGATTTTAATAATGTTTGATAAAATGGTGGTTCTTTGTTTTTTCATAAAATCCCGGCCATCGGCATTTTAATAAATAATAATAAATAATTCAAATGAAATTATTCAGTTTATCTGTTTTTTATCTCATTATTAATCTAAATATGTTAACGAATATTATGAATGACAATTACATTTATAAATAAACAAAACATAATTTTGTTATTTCAAGCAAAATTAATCACACAACTCAAAATCATAAACTCGACTAAATCAACTCAAAATCATAACATAAGTATTAAGTTTTGGTAAATATAAAACTTGCTATGATATTCGTTATAGCATGTTATTACTTCTCTTTTATAACTGCATGGAATTTTTATTTTCGTAATCTTTTATATTCTGTAATTGGCTGAAACTTTATATTTATTTAACACATCTGCCCAATTTTTTCCACCCCGATAAAATGCTTATATATTCAGCCGCGTTTTAAGAACGATGCAAAGATATCGGTAAATATTTTATATGTTTATGCTTTATTAGTAAACAATCGCAATTTAAGTTCAATAATATCATGCCCAATTTGTTTATTTGTAAATACAAATTTACATTATCGCTAGTAAATATTGCCTGCTTATGTCAAGATTTGTTTAAATAAAATAAATATTTTTAAATTTTTTTAAACAGCTTGTTTTTCAAAAATATTCTAAACAATTATCACATAGCATAATTTCATTACAATTTTTATCCATGGATAAAATTTTCCATGTTTACCGAACCAAATTGGAACCATTTTTCGGTTAACCACATCGGGAAAAAAAAAGATTTTGTGATGCAATTTTAAATAAATCACAACGAAGTATGTTATTTAAAAAAGTCTTTGCATGTGTAAGTATCATACAGGATAGTTTAATCTTAAGCGTAACAGATTTAAATGTATAAAAATAACTAATATAAAGAAGGATGAAGATTTCCTGTTTTTTATACCTCGTTCATTAAGTATTAATTTCTAAGAAAGTAAGAACGAAGTAAGAAACAAAGAAGCAGAAAACAATATGACCAAATGCGTTACATGAATTTGTACCTAACGTATACAGAAAGTTTTTGCAGAAAATTCAACATTTTTTAAAATTTTATTTTAAAATTTTTTTGCGTGAATGTTATAATTTTACAAAGCGATTCAGTTGAGTGATCACTTCTTAAAAACTATTTCTTTGTAAAGAGTGTTTGTGTTCGTTCTTGGCTGCACATACGTGGATTTTATTGAAAATGTCGACAAAAGGGTTTCGTTGGAGCTTTCGTAATGGAGACAAATGCAAAGAAAATGGATCACGTAATAACATGAAGCTTTCATTCTAATGCGTTCCGTGTTGGCGTAATTGGATTATTTCACTTGCGTTCGATCTTACAGCGAGTATCTCTTCTATATTAGACTCGTTTCTTATAGCAGATGTTTGCAAACTGAGGAAATGTATATGCGATTCTAAAAAGTTTAAAATTCTTTCTTCTGTATAATGCGTCATTATGCAGGATGTTAGAAATAAGCCTTTTTAGGTTAGGTTATTTGAGTGTAGCAAAACGCATGACAGCTACCTCGTGTGCTTTGTCATTCAGTTGAGGTAATTGAATTTAATAATTAATGAGATTTTAAGTCAAAGATAATGTATGTAGAGACAGAAATAATGAAATAGCTCCAAGACTGAATTGCAAAAACTAGAAGTGGGTTGCTTCAAAAATAGAGAAATTTAAAGATTTAAGAAAATAATGATATTTAAATTTTCAAAAGTAAACGACATTGCTTTAAAACACTGAAAATGAAAATTAGTTCTACATTTGCTGTAAATATTGTTCATTTAATTTTTAAATAAATAAATTTTATTTAAAAAATGGAATAAAATAATTAACAAATTAATCCAGTTAATTATAGGAATAAAGTTAAAATTAACTCGAGTCATTTATAATAAAATCAGTTCACTTAAAAATAAATTTTAAATTTTAAACTAAGAATTACTTATATTAAGTGATTTCTATAAAAACTATAGCTGTTATTAAGTTTAAAAAACAGAAAAATGTACACCAAAGTCATTTGTCATGCAACTTTATTGCGATTTTACAATAAAATGATTAGCTTTCTGTATGCTAAATATTAAGATGGAATTCTGATCAATATGTGAATGCTTCGACAGTGTCTGAAATCTGCATGGTATGCTAGTTAAGTAGTGAGTTTAAGTTTTACTGAGTACAAGGTAAAAGTGCTTTTGCTGAAGCAACACGTGCCGTCTAAGTAGTCAGCTTTCATTTGCAATCTGGCAATATTCCAGTGCCTCCCACTAAGCATGATAAGAAAGGAAGTATCAATTTAGTTAGGAACAGAAAATTTACTTGGCGAGAAAATGATGTCAGATAAGCACCAGAACGAGTAATAAGTTTTATTTAAAATTCCGAAAGAGATGGAACCGAGGTAGTTGTATTTATAAAACAGGTATATGGATAACTTTTTTATTCCAAGCGAACAAATATTCAAGTGGTATGTATGACTCCAAAATGCTGTAGACTCGCATAAAAATAATTGGTGCGTGGACTGCCATTTTTGCTTGTTTTCTGGAGCTAAGTTATTCCAAAAGTAAGAGAATGGTGCAGGAGGATTACTGTTTGATTGTGAGAATGACGGAAGACGATTGTGATGTTTTTCAGAAGACAATTCTTTCAAATTTTAAAGAAGACCTTGGAAAAAGAATTCACTTTCCAGTTTGTGTCAATTAAAAACATGATTTTGGCCTCTATATAAAAACCTCTTCAGACAAGAAGAGAGAATGTCAAAGAAATTAGTGTTACTGATTATTACGGAGAATGAAACATGTTATTTCAGCTATGATCTCATTACTGAATACCGAATTTCTGAATCCAAAAAAAGGAAATGCATGATTGGCATGTATACGAAATGGCCTTACTTCAGATGACGCTGCATTTTTTAAAGCATTTTTTGTTAAGCATGCATGTAAGGTGACCACGTGCATATGAAGGTGATATACTGAAGATAGTCTTCAAGAGCGATTTTTAATTAATGCGAATTCACTTCATCAAGGAAGATTATCAAATAGTTTGCGTACTGAAGTCTGACAACCTAAAGAAAAGAAAAAATCATCTTTAGAAGTTGAAATAGAAAGATAATATTGGCGTGTTTCTACGAATGAATAAAATTACTTATCATGAATTTTTTCCGAGAGACAAGCTGTAAATAAAAATTTTATTTAGGCATTTTGGAACAGCGTTTGAAGAGCATTTTCCATGTATGGCCCGACAATTCAATACATGGTAATTGGTTCTTTCTTCAGAAGAATATATCGGCTTCTCCAGCAGGAGCAACATACGAATTTTTGTCCATAAAATAAGTATGAGTACTTAACCCAATTCTTCCTGCTTCTCAGATTTATCTTTCTGTTCCCAAAACTGAAGCTTCCAAAGGGTGGCTGTCTGAAGACGCTGGAATTTTTGTAAAGGGTTTTAACAATAAGCCTTCGGACACATAAGCACATTCGCAAGTCATCAGGCCTTATTAAATCTGTCCACTCAATGAGCGGTGCAAGAAAGATGTATATCCTAAATATAAACAAAATAATCTTCGTCGTTTAACTATTTTTGTTTTAGGTTTTCAATCTCTAAAACAAAATTTATAAAATAAATCTAATAAAATAATTTAATTGTAATCCTATATGTAGTTATCTTATTAGTATTTGCACGTAGTGTGGAAAATAAAATTCTAAGCCAGTGTTGTAAATTAACTTCGGTATTTATTATTATAGCAGTCGTTACATAAATGCCATCTAGAGCTACTTATTAATGGACTGCACCGAAACGACAACCTTACTCAGACCTGTTCTCATGATGGGCAAATTATTAATGACCGTCATTTATAGTGTTGTCAGTTTGACTGCGGTTTCCGAAAACCTTTATGTAGGGTTGCTGCTTTGGCGCCGCTCATTAACAAAAGGACTCTTGGCGTTGTTTAAATGATGAGGGTCGTAAATAAGAAAGTACCTTAATTTGAAAATATAAGTGTATACTTATAAGTAACGTGCCAATGCCGTGAGTATGTACTTAAATGCTACTGGTTTAAGAATAACAGTACACGCTTAGAATTTTAAAATGCACTATTCTTTGTTCTATAAGAAACGTTACAAAGAATACGTACACATGTTAAGATTGTAACACTCGCTGTAAATATTAACGTGTACTGCTATTTTTAATCTACGCAATTGATTTATGTCTCTAACCTCAACCTGTATGATATTTTGTCGATAATGCATACTAGAATATCAGTAAATAATAAACACTTTTTAATTCTACCACTCTTATGTGCATTTACTATTGCCTATTTTATTGCAAATATTGCTGACTTTATTAAAGCAAACTTAAAACTGCACTACATAAATAAAATTATTTGATAGTTTTAGTGAATTCTTGTTCCCATCAATTTGACTATTTTCTAACATTTAGATGCTAAATTCATAAATATTAATAACAGATCTTAACTGATATGAATAAGTTTTATTAATGAATTCCTAACGAAATTGAGTGGCTTTCTCCTCATATACATACATATGACATATGGTTTTTACTCGTTTATATATATATTATTTTGTATTATTCGTTAGAGTTATTCGAAATGTATTAAACTCTCTAACTAGCGTAGTTTCTGCTAAGTTACTCAGACATGAAATTCTCCTAAAAGAAGTGTAGCAAAAATCCATTTTTAAAGCAGTTTAGCTACTTAAATTTGTGCTAAGATTAACTTCAAAACAAGATTTAAGCAAAATTACTAAATACAAGTATTAAATACAAAATCTTCTGCTCACAAAAAATCTCTAGTGATAAGAGTCATAGAAGTTTACACATTTATAGAAACTGCGGTTTTTACTACATATTATCTTCAAGGATGATAAATATTGAAAATTATTAAGTAATCAAGTATAATATACACCTAGGATTTTTTTATCCACTGGCTGGACACCAGCTGACTAGGTATTCATTGGTAATGACTACAGCCATTAGTTATTTACTCTTCTCTTCACCAAGACTGCTGCCCAGAGTGCATCTTACGAGGCAACCAATGTTGCATTTGAAAGAAGGAGTTGGATAATTTCAAATATCCATGCCTTCTTCGGATTCGATAAATAGCTTAGCGTTATGATAGACTGCTCAGATAATTACCAATCCGAACAGGAAGGGTTTTTTGACTTGAAGGGTCTCGATGTTTTGTTTTAATCTTGAAAAGGTATGGCGATCCTATGAAGTCTATACACCATTATACTTTGATTTGTGTATGTTTCTCACATTGTGAAAAAACAATGACGCCCAGAGCCATCAAATTTTGAATAACATATTCTTCCATATGAATATGGAACCTAGAAGCCCAAATCTTGAATTTCGAATTTTTTTTTATGTGTTTCATATTTTTTAATCTTAAAAAATTTTTGATTAAAAACTCAATTCAAAGTGAGCAGTAGCAATACACTGTATGGAATAAAACAGTTTTATCTCCAGCACGTGAGACTGTCAGATTTTTTTGAATTTTATCTTTTATGAATATTGGATATTCCAGCACTAGCAATTTCCGTCCTTGAGACTCAATCCACTGAACTCTTCTAAACTATTGTTGTCATTTTTTATGCTTTACCTGCAACTCCATAAAATTGGTATTCTTGGTAGACTTCTGGTTCGATAGATATTACACGTTTTTACTCCTTGTACACTCTAGAGACATTAGGCTTTTCTGAAAGCAAAAAGGGATGAAGAATGAGAAATGCCCTCGCCGGGACTCGAACCTCGGACCTCTCGCATACGCGCCGAGTGTGCTAACCACTACATCACGAAGGCATATTAAGAAAGCGGAAGAAATACCTTATATACTTCCCCTTTTAAAGGGCGACTGGAGGTTAGGGGACCCATTCCCAAATTTCTGGTGGTGGAGAATCATCATCCACCTTTTTTTGTTCGGGTGCCACTGTAGATACATTAGGTTTTTCTTAAACAGGAAAACGTGAGAAATATGCAATTCCCTGGCCGGGTCTTGAGCCTCGGACCTCTCGAATACGCGCCAAGTGTGCTGACCCCTACACCACGAAGACATGCTAAGAAGCCGTAAAAAATCCTTATAATGCAAAAACGAAATAGATGTCTTTCTTTACTTGTGCTTCAGACCCAGGTACAATGGAATAAAATCAACTTCTATAAACCACAATATGAAACGGATTGGAAAATGAGTTTGCCGTTTATAGATATTTGAATATTGTAGTTAAACAACCCCCTGTTGTATTATTATTATTTCAATTGCTGTAATAATATTTTATTTCAGTTCGTATTATTCTAGTAACTTAAATGATAATAAGATGAAAAATCACCATCGACGAAAGTGCTGATTAATTAATTAGTAGCTAATAAAATAAACAGGACTATAACAGCTTTACTAGTGATGAAATTTCTATTTCGCATTAGAGAAATATTTAAACGATATTTCGAGCCGAATTCTAAACATTAGAGTTTTATTAACTCCAGCTAGAGTAGAACATAACGTATAACACAATACGAAGAGGTAAATTCATTGGTTATTTTAGTTTTAAATAGGATCCATATTTCAGAAGAGTTAATTTCCGAGTGTTTGCCCATTTATTCTCATTTTTATCAACGTTTCTCATTTTCCCAAACGTTGCCGAAACAAATCGTTAAATGCTATCATTAATCAAGATAATATCCATGCCACAAAAGAAATATATTTGCTCAATCATGTTGAAATAAGTTACCAAGGTAACGAATAAAAATTATCCATTTATTGTGCTTTAAATATCTTTGGTATTGATTACGAATAACATGAAGCGGTTTTTCAACAAATAATATTCTTTCATTCGGGCGAAAAAAGTTGTTCAGAAGGCTGAAATTTTTTTAAGATTTACTTGTCTGTAAATTTATATCATTTTGTTATGATTAATTCATAACAAGAAAACGATGCTAAATATAAACGAAAGAAAACATTTTATGAATAATATATAATGCGCTCGCATTAAATGTTGTTCCCTGTTTTGCTTATCTGTTTATAAGCAATGCATATATCACAGATTTTCTGTTGCCGTAAACGTCATGCGTATTGGAAAAATAATAAATTTGACTGCCAAAGTCAATAATTCTTTATAAAAGTTATTAATGTGAGTTTTAACATGAGTTTATATATATATAAATTTGCAGAGAATTATAACACCTTCATAAAAGAAACATTTTCTGCTTTGATTTGCATAACGTCCAACACATTAAAATAAAAATAATTAAATAACTTACTGTTTAAATTAATATTGCTGAATAATAAAAAATTAAAACTTAGATAGTGAGGAAAATAAGCATATAATGTATTCCAGCTAAAGAATTTCCAGCTTTGAAAGAATAAAAATTCATCAGAGGAGAAAAACGTATTAATTATTACTACGTATATTAAAGCAGTTTTAAATAATTGGAGATCAGTTATAACAAAATCTGTTTAAATGTTGTAGACTAATATCCTGTCTAACATAAAAACTGATGTTTTGTTTTAGCCTTAAAATAATAAATAATATTATACACGTAATAAAAATATTACGTGTTTTTGAAATTGTTTTTTGTGTATTGGTGAAGTACTTTTTCTAATATTTTTCATTGTCTGTATTCTTTTATAACCGTTAAAATTGCACTATTTCATTTTTCATTTAAATATAATTTTATTTTTGATCTGTTGCTATCGAATAAAGCCAAAATTTTCGTGCTTGATGAAGTATGAAGTTCGATAGGTTAATTAGTCAATAAATTAAAAGGAATTTTTTGGCATTTTGAAATCTTCTAAATTTGGGCCACTTGATTGCATTCTCGCAAAACCTTACCTGTAATATGTTAATTATGCTTTCTTCAAATTTAATGATATCATTACAAAGTTCAAGTAATGTTGGCAACTTCATTTTTTCTCTGTCTCTTATTAAACTGTTTTAGGCTTACGTAATTTTAATCTTTCATCTTTTACCTAATAAACACTGAAAAGACATTATGAAAATCGTTTACATTTTATACATTTTTTGCTGATTTTCAGCTTCACCTTTTCATCTTGTAATAACATAATAGTAATAAAATTAATGAAGGGTTATAAAATTTCCAATTCACCAATATCATATACAAGCTAAATTCAGAAAACCTCAGAAACAATTAAATTGCCTGAAACCAGTGTACATAACTGATTTTTTGGATCAAACTCTATTCAATTAAAACACATATCTGTCATAAAAAATCAATACATAAGAATATTTTTTAAAGGAAGCTTTCATTAATAACTCAGTTACACAGCAATTCAGTGAGTTAAAATTCAAGTCAAGAGTCATGTTTTACAATATGGAGTTAGTTCGTGTTGGAATAAGGTTTTCATACTTTACAAACTGAACAGTCCGAGCCTAAGATTCCAGATTCAGTCGTAAAGACTAATTAAGTAAAGTAATTAATTTAATTAATCTTTTAATTAAATTAATTATTTAAATAAATAAATTAAGCCTTAATTAATTAATTAATTAATTTAATTAAGGCTTAATTTATTTATTAATTAACAAGGTAGAACTTAATGCATCAGAAAATCAGAACAGGTTCCTCGAAACATCTACGTTCTAGCTAGTTCTCGTTATTTACGTAGTAATGTAAAAAATTAAAATATTCCCCTTCCGTGTTGCTCCATTGTTGTACATAGTGTTACGAAATGTCCAGGTGCGGTAAGATAGCTTCCTCGCAAGTTTAGGGTTGCCAAAAATGGCAAGGAAACGTAGGGTTGCCATTGGCGAGAAAGCGCCCATTTGGCGACAATATTGGCGATATGCCACGGATGAAGAACCTTGGAGACGGATAGAGAACATTCTAAAACGAATTCTTACAGGTTTGGAAAAGATGTTCTCGAAGGCAGCCCAAAAGCTATATAAACCCTGCCTGCACGCCGTCTTGCAAGCTGTTCCTCAGTCTAGTGTCGAGTTGGTCGTCGAGAGTATCGCGAGTCTAGCCATTCCATCGTCGAGTATATGGTAGTGCGTCGAGTGTGTTGAACACCGAGAGTGACCGACGGTGTCGGGAGCTGAACTCTGGTGCTTTGACGGGAAGCTGTCATTACCGTTACAGCCTGATAGCCTGAACGCTGTGTCGCTGACCCCGTCAGGGTACTTGTCGTAGTTTTTCGACGATATTAAACGTACTTTTGGAGCTGTCTTGAGTAATACTGGCTAATAAAGTGTGTTTTCATTCTTCATCAAGTGTTGTCGTCAATCACTCCAAAATCCACGAACCCGTAAGAAAGAAACGCAACAACAGTACAGTATATCTGAAAACTGATCAACAGATCGAATATTCCGCGTGTCAACTCCCTACGATGTCTCAGTTTATTTTCAACTTTTACGCCCTCGTTAAGCTCCTATTGTTTCTCTAGAAGCTTTATAAATCAAAGCAATAAACTACTTGACAGAATAAAAGGAATCGATATTTTAAGCATCGATTTTTATACATCGATATTTTTTTTTATAAGGTAACAAATTAATAATTATTTTTACTGTGGAATTCGCACTTGAAATATGAAACTTTCCGACGAACTATTTTACTTAGTCATTTCTAAATAAAATGTTCTGCTACAGACTTGATTCAAGCAAAGAGTGTGAACATTTTTACAAAGTTTTGCAGGATTAAGTTACAGACTGCATTACTTATCAAATTTAAAATATATTTTGATGATGTAGGAGAATTTACCACAATTTGGGTGAAATTTCTAGATTCTACAATAAAACTGCTTTCTTAAACATTCATGCAAGCACGCACTCTGCTCGGAATGATCAGACATGATAATTGTGGTTTTCAGAATATAATAATATTTTATTTCACTTCGTACTGTTCTAGTAAATCACCATAAGAGGAAGTGCTGATTAATTAATTAACAGTTAATAACATACGCAGGAACTATAGCAGTTACTCATGATGAAATTTCTATTTTGCATCAGGAAACGTTCAAACGATATTTCGAGTGGAATTCTACACATAAGAGTTTTATGAACTTCAGCTAGAGTAGAACATAACTTATAGCATAATACGAAGAGGTAGATTCATTGATTAGTTTAGTTTTAAATAGAATCCATATTTCAGACGAGTTAATTTCCGAGTGTTTGCCCATTTATTCTCCTTTTTATGAATGTTTCTGATTCTCTCGAACGTTGCCGAAATGATATACAAAAGAACAACAACTTAGCATTGAACTTTGTATCAATTAAGGGGTGTTGGAAGCCACTTGAAAAAACTGCTGATTTTAGATTTTTGCATTTTCAAACTTTCTACACTTTTAGCTTTTTAAAAATACTATATTTTAATGTCTAAGAAAATTAGAATTGTAAAAATTCCAGTTTTAATTTATCATCGAATGCTTTGATAAATAAGAAGTTTACATAAAAATGCGTTTTTCTCAAAAATAGGATTTCTTTTATACTCGATGTACCTTTTCTTAAGAACTGCTGTTCACAGGTATGTAAATTTTTTATATCTTACTAGCCGCTATGCGGCCAGCCGGTACCGAAAACATACTTAAAAGGTACCGAAAACATACTTAAAAGACACACCTGGGACCGATGGCCCCGTAAGTTCTTCCAACAGTTTTTTCTTTGTTAAGAATAAAACCCTTCCTTACATACGGCCCTGATGTATTACCAGAAAAACATATACATCTTGAATTTTTAACAAACTGATTGCATGAGATGTGTATTAAACATTTGTTAAAACATAATTTATATCCCCCTTCTTAACTACCACCATAACTACATAAAACATTCTATAAAAATTTTACAATAATATAAATAACTCCATGCCATTTCTGATGAGTCAAAATTTTTTAAAAATTTTCTTACTTGATAGTTTGAGTGATTCTTTTTTTTTTTGAAATTTTGAAATGTTATGATGCTTTAGGTAATCTTCTGAGAAAATTTGTCAGCAGTCATATCGCATTTAACTTGTTAGTAATATTTTATCTTATATTTTCAAAAGAAAAAAATTACAGTGAAATAAGCAATATCTCTTAATACAAATATTAATTATTCTAATAAAATATTAGCCAACTTTCCGTTGAAATCATGCAAAACTTTTTAATATCTTACAAACAGTGAAATAAGCAAAAAATAACATGAAAGTAACGCAAAAAACAAAAAATTCAACGCAGAATTTTACTCTGCAGAACAACTTTATAAAAAAAATCAATAAAAATGTATTATATATATAAAAAATGGAAACGAAATAAGCAGTATCCCTTAATGCAAATATTACTCATCCTAATAACTAAATTAACCAATTTCCCTTTGTAAAATTGTAAGAACTCAAATGGTATAAACAGATTAAAAGCTTTATCTCCAAAAATATCATACAAAACTTTTTATAATTAAAATTATATATAATTAAAACATAAAAAATTACAATGTAATAAGCAATATCCCTCAATATAAATAATAATTATCCTAATAAATTAATTAAACAATTTACCTTTGCAAAAAGAAACAGTTTTTTAATTTCTTAAAAAAAAGTGACATAAGTAATACGATAAAAAATGTTGCCAAACTCACATTTCTAAAAGAATGGAACTTTTCTAAATGATACAATTTCATCAAAAATATATCAACAACAATAAGAATGAAAAATTGTTGCCAAAACCATATTTTAAAATACGTGAGATGTGAGAAGTGTATTCGGAAGCTTCATTTAAAAAACTTTTTAAAAATACAAAACATTATTATTTTTCCAAAATTCTTTTTGTAAAAAGGAGTCGGAAGGATTAAAGTTTAACATGTCCAAAAACGATAGAAAAATAAACAGTATGTTTTTTAAAATAAACTTTTAAAAGAAATTCCGTGGCAAAGGTGTTAAGCTCACTTTGTTAAATAAATTCGTATTTAATCGATTTATTGACGAAATTTATTTTAAGTTCGTAAAATAGCCTGCTTTTTTAAGTGCCTGCGTTTCACGACGATGTGAAAATGAAATGTATAGAGTAGTATCTCCCTTTCCTATAACCCATTATGTCTCAAAATGACGCGATTTCGTCAAAAAGCATAAAATAAAAAATAATGTAATTCGAATTTCGAAAAAATCGCTTCGAGGTGCATTGATTCTTGCCTAGATGCACCTATGTACCAAATTTCATAGCCCTGGGTCTATTAGGTTATGCGCAGCACGAACGAAAGACACACACACAGACAGACTCTTTCTTTTATTATATGTAAAGATTTATTATATTTCCTAATATTTACTGAAATGAGCTTTTTAAGGTAAACTAAAGAAAACATTTTCATAGGTTTTTTTCCCCATTTGGTGAGAAAAGTACTAATGTTTACTATGCCTAATACAATATTCCATAAATTACTCTAAAACTCAAAATGTTTCAAAATCTCATTTCAGTGTAATCAGACATGCGTACTTTAATGACACAAAAAATTTCAAACTTGTATCTACAGCAGAGTTTGAGCAAAGGTACATCAAAAATGGCCAAATTAAAATTGTCGGTACAGTGGATTCCGACTCCCCTTAAACGAAGTTAATTCATACAGCATTAAATCACGCTCGATTTCTTCTTGTATTTAGGAGCATTCATCAGGATTATAAACCGTTTTTCTCGAATATTTAAATTTTGCGGAACAAAATTTTAGAAACTTCGTGTATGCTAAAAGGAAAGGTAATTGAGGGAAAGAAGTAAAAAATATAAAGAATAATTGTTTAGTTTAAATCAAAGCCAGGTAAAAAAGGGAGAAAGAAAAACAATGATGTTTTAAGAAATTGAAAGCAATCTTCTCAAGTAACCTTGTAAATTGGCTGGCAGGTGAAAGGTTTCGGGTCCGTATATTTCTGACAGCATGAATGATTTTTCAAGATTCTCCATCAGATACTTCCATTAATTCTACAATATTCCAAAATCCCCTAAGAAGATTTTTTGAAATAACGGAAGAAGTTTTCTTACTAAATAGAAGAAGTCGGTAATACCTAATATCCTTTTCATGTGTATGCCTTGGAATATAAGAAATACAATATGCTATCAGAGATAGTAACATATGAACGCAAAAACACTTTTAATATTTTATCTTTTTAGACTAAAGAAGTAATAGGTAGCTAATACTACAACATGTTTTTAGACATTGACATTTTGAATCATAAAATGATGAATGAATATGTAAAATACATTGTAATTTTCAAAGAAATTATTCACTTGGAAATGTGTAACAAGAATTCTCTTAGAAAACAGTAATATAGGAGAGCCATGGTAAGTATTCTATTAAATGTATCAAGAAATATTTGCATTACACTTAATTATAAGACTTCCATTCTCCTAATTTTGAATCGAAAACGTTACATGACTCCTTTTGTTTATCAACATAATAAATAGCATGTATATATATATCCTTAAAAACATTCCAGTCCTGTAAAAACACGTTTATATGGTTTTTTTAAGTGACAAAATTATTCTTATCCTTTATAAAATTTATACATACAGTACAAATGTAAACCAAACCACAACCTCGCAATATCGAGTTAAAGAACTTTGGCGCAACAGCACAACAACAGGCTGGACTTTAATTCAGGCTTACTGCCATCTATAGCCATTCAGAGATTCACCAAAAAAATTCCCTAATATTCCCCAGTGGGGGGAAAATCAGTGACGAACGGAGGGATTTATTGTTTTTTATTCTAAACGAAAATGCTTGGAGCGTGACAGCAAAAATGGCCGTCATGGGGATATGGGGTCCTCTTTATTTTTATTTCAATATTTTATTTGAGGATGGATATGAAAATGGCTTTTATAGTTCTAAAATGTGGAAAGAAAAATAAAAGCCGAGGAGAAATCTGAGAATTTTCCTCTTCGTGGGGCATCATGATTATGGTAAGAATCATTTCAACGTCATTCTAATGCTTTCATCTATACTGTTGTGTAGCAATTTTCACGTAACACTTAATTATTTAAGTTTGACTTAAGATTAATTTTCATTATTCTAAATTTATGCTACACAACGTCATTTTATTTAATATCTTGTATTTATATTTGCTTTGGTTTAATTTTAATTAGGGGTTTTGGTACTTTAAGATTTGTACGTCTCTTCCACTGGTTACTCGTAAACGCGTTGAAACAGACAATGGAATTAGGTGCTTTCGTAGGTAATAAACTTGATTTAAAATTACTTAACTTAGGTTGATTCTCATTTAACTTATATCATTGGATGCAGAAAAATTAGCCTTTTAATTTAAGAGTACTTTCAAGTCTCTAGCTTAAACAGTTTTTAAGTTACAGTTAATTATTCAACGAATTTTTGCACTTCGAGTATTTTTTTTGGTTGAGGGGGAAAGGATTGAAAAGCGTCACTTTTGCAGTTGATTTCCAAGCCTTTGCTTAGGAATTTTTGTCCGTTGCCTAGGTTTGCTGGTTTTCCCACGCCTACGTCGAATTCTTGGTTCTTCTTTTGGCGGGCTTGGCGAGATTCGGATTTTTGTTCCAGTTCAACTCCTCGATTTTTGGACGATATTAGCAGGGGTTTGTGTGAGGGGTAGAGTTTCAGTTTATTCACCCTTTTGGCGAGTTTTGGCGATATCTAGTGTCCGGACCTGACAAAAAGCGGGTGCAGGTGGGATTGCGAAGCTGTTGGGACGTTTTCGTTTTTGCATTCGGCTGACAAGAAGATAACTTTCTCGGGCGCCTTGGGCATCTTGTTGCTGCAACAGAAAGGATGAATTTGTTTTTTTAACGGGGGGCTTATGGCTCCTGTCACGTCTTACTCCATGGCTTCGGAAATAGTCCTTCAAAAATGTAAATGAAATAATTCTGCAATAGAAAAGGAAATGAAAGAAAATTATATTTCCATGCTTCAACTACCACAGAAATAATGTCCTTCAAAATGGAAAGTAAATATTTCTTCGTCAATTCTACCATCTGATGAAGACTCAGTCCGCTTCTTCAATTTATAAGAACAGAAAAAATCAATAGCCAAGCAACCTGTGTTCCGACCTGAGTTTCCTGATGGCTCTGAAGTTCGTAATACAG
This sequence comes from Stegodyphus mimosarum, assembly GCA_000611955.2. Classification (NCBI taxonomy): domain Eukaryota; kingdom Metazoa; phylum Arthropoda; class Arachnida; order Araneae; family Eresidae; genus Stegodyphus; species Stegodyphus mimosarum. The sequence goes on from KK121038.1 coordinate 149,929, forward strand.
AAGGCTGGATGAAACTTCCAAGTTCCTGCGTACTGGGTATTCTTCGAATGTTCGGTGTCCGCCAAGCTGCCGTCGAACCCCCAAATCTCCAGGTTCACATCTTCCGTCAGTTAAGAAGTTTTTCTTTTTGAACTTTAATGTTAACTTAAATTCTTAAAGATTTTTTTTTCATCCAAAATTCTCTGGTTTAATTATTTCTTGAATTTTTTTAAAGATTCTATTATTATCAGAATTTAACTTTTATTTAAATGTTTGCTGTAAAGAATTTTGAAAGGTAGAAAATTTAAATCTTTAATATTTTTGAAGATTTGCTGATTTAACTGAGATCTGAAGAAATTTGTGAGCAGTCTTAAATTGCTCTAGTTAAAGGTATAATTTTTTTTTCCCCTTATGGTGCAATACTATAGGTACTTAACTCTGTACTTCATTATTTGAATTTTCTCTTGTTCTGGGATAAATAAGGTGTAAGAACCTTACAACTGAAAAATGAAATAGAAAATTTTAATTTGTATCTTAACTCATAAAAATAGTTATTACTTAAACAATAGTATTTGAATTGAAGTGGTTACTGTCTAAGATTGCAGTATTTGTGGAAAATATATAAATGTTTAGCTATTTGTTTTCTAAACTAAATAAGGTAGTTCCCGGGGACTAGTATAATTTTATGTTAGTAAATTTGTTTGATATCAGTGTTTTAAGGAAAGTAATAAACTAAGTTAGTATTATTGATTTTATGTGTTTACTTGAATTTCTGATTACACAACATAGCTTCACCAGTAGCAAGGCTCTTCGGGTTGTTGAAACGAAATTTAAAAAGGTACATACACAACGCAAATTCCTTATTTGTTTAAACTACTAGTATTTTACAGCTTAGTATATAACAATACAGGATGTTGGTCTATAGACTTAATTCGTTTTATGAAGCAAAAATTTTACTTTGATATCAAATAATTCTATTTTCTGAAGCTAAGGTCGGATAAGATATCTTCGAGGACTTTAAAAAAGTATTTTTTTAGCTTTTGGTACTTCATTAATTATTTCATTAATTGTTTTCTCTGTTATTTTTTCTCATCACTTTCTAAAGAGAAGGTGCTATATACTGGCTGCGTTTAAATCGAAAGAACAAATTATAAGGTATTTACTCCCTCCTTTCTACATGCCTTCGTGGTGTAGGGGTAGCACACTCGGCGCGTATTCGAGAGGTCCAGGTTCGAGTCCCGGCGCCTTTCTCATTCCAGCATGTCTCCTGCTTCAATAAAATCCTAATAACTCTACAGTGGCGCCGGAACTAAGAAGTGGGGGATGATGGTTCTTCACCACCAGGATTTGAGGAGTGGGTCCCCAAATCCTCAGTCTCCCTTTTATAAGAGGGTATTCGAGATGTCCAGGTTCGAGTCCCGGCGAGGACATTGGTAATTTCATGTCTCCTGCTTTAAAATAACCTAATGTCTCTACAAAGTGAGTTTGCTGAAGACAGTTCTCTCCTGTAAATAAGGATTTAATTTGATATTTCTCTCCAAATGCATTGAACTCATAAATTCAAAGCTGAATAAATGTCGATTTTTGCCAGTTTTTCTTTTACGTCATTATATTACATTTTAAAATTACACTAAACAGTTTTGTAACTTGTAATACTAAAGTTTAATGAAGTATTCTTAAATCCTTTTGTAATTTGTAATCAATATTATGTATGCAGAAAATATTAGATACTTATATGATATATTGCTGATATTCAGATACATTCTTATTTAGATGCAGAAGTAAAACATATATCTATACATATTTTGTTAAATGTGCTATAAATACTTAAAAGCACAACCGAAAACCAAAACATGCACTTAGATGAACAGTTTCGAACAAATAACAGAACTACGTAATATGAGGTAAAAAACATTTTAAATAAATCTATAAAAACGAAGTGAAATTAATAACATAACCGAAGACCATAACAAGAAAAATAAGGAAAGAAATCTTAGTTACAAAAAATATCTGCTATGATACAGAAATTCATTAAATTACGTTGTAACGTTCATTTGCTGTTTTTTTTCCCTATGTTTCATGTTGTTCTCTTCTGATTTCAAAATACCCAAGTACACGCGACAGTAACTTATGCGAAACTGCTGAAATAGAAGAAAGTCCTATATATGCCAATTATTTGAATATAACATGTTTGACGCAAGTTTCAGCATACTTCACCTTAATCCGCTGAAAGCGAGATTCAAGCAGTCTAAATTATTGGGCTGTCTCAGAAAATTACAGTGAGAAGCTATCTTAAAAATAGTAAGGGCTTCATTATATTTTGTAGACAGTTTTTATAAACGAATATCTCTAGTACTTCTGTTAAGTGACTCCTATAATATTCAGCACATTATGAGTTGGTTAGTTATGAAGTTTAAATGTAACTCGATCAATATTTCAAGCTAGTATGTTTGACTATTACAGGTGCATTTAACAAGGCTGTAAATATTAAAGTTTAAACCCAAAATATTACAGTTTAAACTCAAATTTGTCACAGTATGGTTTCGTAAATGTCTCTTAATTCAGAGTTTGAAACCGACGTGCTTGCGTCGAATGATGTTTACAAAAGTGTCTTGATCTTGGGTGCAGGTTCGTTTCCACCTCAAGCTATTGTATAACTCCTAAGTTGAGAAAGTCAAGAAATGGTATTGCATGTTATTTTACTAAGCAATTCTTCTATTTAAACTGAATTAATTTAGTTTGTAACCAATAAATTTTACTCATTTTTATTCATTTTTGCTTGCGTTTTGCTTTGCAAATAGACCTGATAAAACCTGGAGCAACATTAACACTCCTAGGTGCTATTCCAACTACTGAAGAAAAAGGGAGTACAGTGATGAGATTAAATGACACTTCAGACTAGAATACACAACATTTTAATATCATAAATTCTGTCGGAAATAAAATAAATTTAATCATCTAATTGCATTGTTGACCAAAAGTTTTTAAACGTAATGAGATCCAAAATATACCCAAAGAACTATAATTGTATTTTATTTGGATGCGCGCTAATTGCCTTTGCATTCCAAAACTGTAAAACACAAGGTTTCCAAAAATGAGATAGTTAAACACAGCGTGCATTAATAAAAAGGACACTAGCCTATTAAAAACAGATATGTTAAATTGCGAAGTCACAAACAGCCATTTTTTAATAGTTTTCTGAAGGCACAATCTGGAGCCATCAAAAGTGTGACAGAAAAGTAGATTTTTCCCTTTCTGAAGTATATTTCTTAGAGCCTAGTACAGATAACTAGATCACATAACTGAAAAGAAACGGATAGATTGGAAATTCACCGTGAAAACATATAAATAGAGATATTTTAAAGTTTGTAATAAAGAAAGTGTTGGAATGTAATCCATGGTTTAAAGAACAAAAAACTTTTTGGTGTGTCTTGCATTACAGGATGAAATGAATTCTTCATTCTTAGTTAGATAAAAACTTGTTATAATGAAATAACACTTTATGGTACGAATATTAATGTAGATGGGATGGTTAAATTTAAAACGCATTTAGTTAAAAAACGAGATCTTTCATTTCAATAAATGCACACGTAAGAAAAACAAATATCAATTTCCCTGTCTCTTAGTAAATTATAAGCTAAGAGAGTTTTCATAAAGAGCTTAATATTGCTCAAAAGGCGCAGAGAACAAAGAGAATAAGAGCAAATAAGGCACCTTGAGGATGAAGTCTTATTCTTCTTATTCGTATTCCAATTTAGATTTTTAATTGAACCACGCATTTCGTATGTGATGTGTAAATAAGACCCTTTATCCTTTTATAAAATGATGCCTGTGTTTAATATTTTGATTGTAATAAACGGAAGTTTAATAATTAAATATGCGATATTCAATGGTTTGCAAAATTTGAAAGCTTGGATGCACGGAGGAATGAAGGCAACAATGTCTTTGGGGAAGAAGATCTTTTCGATCCCGTCACGTTTTATCTATCGACTTCTGTTTGAATTTCTTTCTTTCCGAGAAATATTACTACAAATCCCCCAGAAATTCGTCGCCACTACATCTACTGCTATTCTACTACCATTTTGTAAATGACGTTGAACCGATCGAACACGAGAAATAATAAAAAAGAGAGGAAAAGGGTAGAAAGACAGCCGGAGGAAGGGGGAAGGATTGTCAAATGACTTTGCAGTCATGGACTATCAGTCATTTTGCTGTCATCTTGCGCGGAAAGATTCTTTTTTATTTATTTATTTAGTCTCTATCTTATTTTTTATTTTTCGAGGGCAAAGGTTCGGGATAACAACGCTTTAGGGAGTACATATCTGCAGAGAAATGGATGGTCTACAAAAGGGTGCTAGAAGGGGGTTATTCGATCGCTTGCGGTTGAAGTGAATCAACACCCTGGATAACGACATTTTTGTAAATGTCCTCGAAGGCAAGCATACTGTTTCCAATCCCTGACAAAAGATATTTCCGAAAACAAAATATCGCATTGGCGCTAGCTTGAGTTTAAATAAATCTTCATTTTACATATTACAATAGTCAAACCTGGACCAGATTTACTCAAGAAACATGGCAAGTGCCCGAGCCTCAGCATTCAACGAGGCCTCTAAATATTTCTTTTTAAGTAACTTCTTCAATTCTACTTGTTTAGAAGCATAAAATTAAAAGCATAAACAAAATTTTAAATTTTGCATCTTTCTCCAAAAATCACATAAAGGACCAATATCTTGCAATCGCAGATAGGAGTGATATCTTCTAGCGAAACCTCGATTGGGCAACTAATGCTAACTTGAACAGTCAATCTGTGCTGTTTTTTCGTCTTCATATATGATGCACATGATATCAGCTGAATATAAGATTTTTTTTATTATTATATTTTAAGCTCATGATGTTACATGGATATGAGGATCTTTTGATTGTCGTAGGTGTGTTAATATACTTAATTAATAAATCGATAACAACTTAACTGCCTTATTTTGGTCTTATCTCTATAATTTATCAAATTAAGGTTTGTAAAAGAATTCTGTAAAAAAGTCTTAAGATTCTTTTCTTCATCCAAATTTTACCAGCCTGTAAAAAGGAAAAGCAAATATTCTAATTTAAAATGTATATTTTTATAATTTATACAGTATATACAGTTTTATACATAATAAGCTATTGAAACTATGAAAAAAAAACCATGTGGAGGTGAAATGCATTTTTTGTTTAAAAAACTTTAGATGGAGAAACTGTTTTTCATTTAAATTTGTTTGACCAAAATGAATTGTTAAAACAATTTATTTAAAAAAAATTTTACATAATTCATATTTTCCGTTATGAAAAATAACAGCGAAGGACCCGAGTCAAAAATTTCAGCTGGATTATTTTATAGGCTTTATATTACGTTAAAACTTCAAGACTACCCAAACAGTTATCTACAACAGCGATGCATAGTATTTCAACAGTTATTTGCAATTAAATTACCACTAGAACTACAAATATGTTATCGATAACATTCCCCAATATGTAATTATTTTTATTGACATCCAGTGAGTAAAATTTATTGCAATGGAAGAGCATTACATAGAAATTTTAATCAAATATTTATTTTTAAATGGAAAATTCCAAACGGACACTACTAATTATATTTGCAAGAAGAATATTTTCCATTTCAAATTCTAAGACTTCTGTATCATTGTATTGATTTCTCAGTTATTAAAATTTTATTGTTCCCGTAATTACTGCCAAACTATTAAGTTATTTAACTTGAAATTTATTATTTCAAATTTACTCAATACGAGACATAAAATACTCACGAGATCGAGAATCACTAAAGGTATTTTATTTTATAATAAACTTTAAATGAATTAGAAAATGCAAGTTTGTCAGAGACAAAATTTTTAATATAACTTTAATAATATAGTCCATCCTTTATTAGTGTAAAATTTATTTAAATAAAATATACAATACTTGTAATTACTACATCTTGCATTCAAGCAGTATTTTGGAGAACACATTGTTACGAAATGCCAAGCTGCGATGAGGTAGGTTCTCAGCAAAGCGGCGTTAGGGTTGCCACAAAATGACAAAGAAAGGCAGGGTTGGCAGATTTGGCTCAAAGTTGACGATTTAGCCATAGTTGGCTGAAAAATGTTCTCGAATGCAAGTCAAAAGCAATAAATAGTACCCTGCCTGTACGCGGTATCTTGGGTTCAGTAGTAGTGTGGGGAGTTCAGAGGTTAACTTGAGAGCGACCGAACGAAGCCGGTAGTGCTTTGCCGTGAAGCTGTTTTCACCATTGTAACCTGACGGCTGTGTTGCAGATTGTTTCAGCGCGTTTCTCTTAGCTTTTCGACCACTGTAAACGTGTCTTAGGAACTCTCCTGTGTAATATTGGCGAATAAATTGTGTTTTGATTCTTCATCAACTGTCGTCGTCAAACACTCCAAATTCACGAACTCGTAGAACGAGCAATGTTAAACAGAGATCTTTCATACAACAAAGTGATACATTTTATTTATAATATCTCAATGTCTATGTTCATGATGCATTATCCAAGAAAATGTCTTTCAATTATACTCAACAATATCTTTTTTTGCAGTTTTGATTTTTTTTTCCCACGAAGCTTTGCTTTTTCTCCAGGAAACAGTTTGTTAAATTTGTGTATCTATAAACAAAAAATAAATAAATAAATAAATAAATATCTTAAGCGATATGCTGAACAGTTAATTTTCTACTACATTTTAATTCGCAATTCTAATCGCAAAATTTCTTCGAGCGTGCCATTTATAATTAGCGATTAAAAGGAAATTATATTTTTACTATATTATTGCAATTTATACAAATATTTATATTTATTTGTTTACAGTTTTTCACATTTTGTTACACGTTATTTTTTTACATATCTGATATTATTGCATATTTTTTACTGCTTTAACTATTTATCTTATAGCAATTTTAAGTTTCAATTTGGGAAATTTTTAGGTAGGTACTTGTTATATTTTTAAGTACTGAATTATATTAAATTTTGTAATTACTTCTAAATAAGTGTTAAATTCTGAAAATTAAAGAGAACTGGAGTCAGAAGTTGCTGAAGTTTGTCAAGTCTTAAAGTTACTAGACAACATATTTTTGAGAATTCTAAGATCATTTTTCTTAGAATATTCTCGTAATTCATCATCGCTTAATTATAATACAAATAATATACTTAGTGGAGGCATATGACAGATGATGGAGAACGTAGATTCCTGGCGGCTACTGGAGGTTAGCAAGAATTGTCTCCGCCCTCCTATAAAGTGTTTATTACAATAAGAACAATTTTGGCATGGCTATAAATGATACATTACAGATGACTTTTTTCCAGTGCGTAATGAACAGTTTCGTCTTATAGAAGATAGGCGAGTTTCCTAACTTAAATATGCACTTTCAGAGATTATACATAACATAATATTAATTGAACTAAAATTAATATTAAAATTAAAGTAAAAATAAAAATAAGTTAAAACTAAAGAAATTAAAATAAAACTGAAAATTACACACATAACTTTCGCTTGTTGGAAAGAAGTGCAGCTCGTTAAATGTCCCTGATTTCTCAAGTGCTATTGACTGATATCTTGTCCCATTGCGACAATGAATTTTAGCACTTTGAGGAAATTATTGAGTGCCGTTCTGTTGCTGTCTATAATCTTGTTATATGCATCTTTGAGAAGGCATTTAGTTTCCAGCATGTGCTTTCGTTATTTACTGCAGAATGCAGTTGCTGAGAATTACTTTGTAGTTCGCGATTTACTTCTTGCTTAAAAGAGAATTATGGTGTTATATGTCTTTTCTTTCTCAGCATTTTTAATGTATTGTTTCGTTCTACGGGTTCGTGGGTTGAGTGATTGATGACAACACTTAAAGAAGAATCAAAATACAATTTATTCGCCAGTATTACTCAGGACAGTTCCCAAAATACGTTTACAGTTGTTGAAAAGATACATTAAACAAGCTGAAACAATCAGCAACACAGCTTTCAGACTAAAACGATGAAGATGGCTTCACAGCAAAACACTAAGACACAACCGCTGAACTCAACGTACTACTCTACTCCGTGTACAGGCACGGTATGTATAACTTTTGGCATGCCTTCGGGAACATTTTCGGAAAACCAGTAAGAATTCGCTCTAGATTGTTCTCGCTCCGTCTATGACATATCACCTATTTTGTCGCCAAATGTGTGATTTCGCGCCAAATCTGGCAACCCTACCTTTCCTTGCCACTTTCTACTGGAAACCCTAAACCCGCTTTGCGAGGAAGCTATCTTACCGCAGCTGGGCATTTCGCAATAATATCTTCTTCATTTGGAAAATGGTTCAAGCTTTTCTTTTTCTGTGATCTATTTATTCAAGGAAGGTTAATGAGCTGATAATTGTGACATAAAATATAATAATTTGTTTTTTGTTTCAATATCTACAATCTGTATTCTGCTTATACTGAAAATTTTACTTTTGAAACGAATCTGGAACAGCTTCTTGTAGACGGTTGGGCAAACAGTAGAACAATAAGTAGAAGAAAACTTGAAGCTTTGATAAAAAGTATTCAAGAATGACATTTTCCGTGCTCTAACATACAAATATTTTTTCAACATTTCTATGTGCGCCTTTTTAAATCTATTCCTGCCGCTAAGTAAAAAATATTCTAATCCTTCTCACTCTATATTTTTCCCGTGACGGAAATAAAAGCAGTTTGAAGATTACCGGTCCGAAATCCTTTACATTTGAGACCATTTTATGTAATAAAGAATGTTTACATTCTTCCTTTAAATGCTTTGTTACACCTGGTTTTCATATTGAAATAACAGCAAACGGAGACTTTAAACGTGTTTTCGTAAACTATCAATTAAATAAGCAAATCATTGTACTCGAAGTCAATTTAATGAGATACATTTTTGAAAATAATATATTTTGTTAGAAATCGGAGAGCAGTATTCGATTAGCACTGAATGAATATTTTTAGCATTTTCTCTTCTTAAAAACGCTAGTACAATTAATCATTTCTGTTTTACTAAATTTATTTAGAAAATATTTTTAATATTTGTTTGAGTTTTATAAGTGATAAATTTATCATATTGAGAAGTTAAAAACCTAGACTTAATTTATTGAATTCAAAATTGGCAGAAATGGGAAGAAATTAGCAGTATTAAAGGTACATCTGTTTAGATTTGAGTAATGGATATGATGTAAATGACATTAATTTCAGGTACTTCTTTTGCTCAACACTGTATTTGAGTAAGGAGTTTTAGAAAACGTTAAAAAACAGTGTTTTTCAATTGTTTAATCTGTAATGTCATTTTTTTATGATGGAGTTATTTGTAAATCATTTTAAACTCACGTGTGGACCGATATATAAACTTCAGTGGCAAAAACTTTGCCAAAGATTCTTACTTTGTCAAATGTACGAAATGTTTCAATATATCTTCTTCTAAGCATTAAAAAGTTCTATTTGTTAAGAAATTTTAACTGTAACATTCGAGATCAAAGTATCAAACTCGGAATAAGTTTTTGCTTGGATAAATGTAGCTGTCATTCAGAGTTAGCGTTTTGCAGATATTAATCCACAAATAAAGATCAATTGTTGCTTCCAACTATCACAGTTTTAAAGATATTTTATACATGAGATCTTTGTATGTGATGTAGTACTTCACGCTTTCTCAGCTGAGGGAATATGTTATACTTCAGCTACATCTAATAACAATCTTACTTTTAGATAACAAGCGTATGCAATAAATTCCAGAGATATACAAGGAGTCTTTTTATAATGCAATCATTCATTTTCATTTCTTGTTAAGATACCAACCTCTGAAAATTAAGAAAAATCTAAAAGATGCCCCTCTTTTATAAGTGAAGTTTATTCGAATTGTCACGAGTATTCAAGTCAGAACAAAGAAATGAGAGCAGTCGTCTCTCCTTCGAGTACTGTCGAAGCCCACACTCATAAAATCCATCAATGCCATTTTGAAATATATTGAACAATACTTACCCTCGAAATTCGAGATTTTATGTAGCGACGCATTTTTCAAATTCCAACTCCAGCTATTCTAGCAACTGAAATATTGTTCCAGACTGACTGCTGCGACAGGAAGACTTCGTCTTCATCAGTAATAAATGTGTATTTATTCCTTTTGTGTAGTAATCTGTCTGTTAAGGAAAGGGATGAAGAATTATATCTCTGAATTTCCTTGAATGGATGCTTATTCATTCCATGGCATTCTTATTCGTCTATTTAATAATAATAATAATAATATTTGGGACAAAATTGGATATTCTTTTGACGATAGATAGCCATATTTTATTTAATCATAATATTATACATAAAAACTAAAAACATGTACATGATATATAACTCAATATATTATGTATATGTAATTATTTGTCGTTCAGGCAGCTGAGAATATAATTTATGGAGCGATGGAACTTGTTTTATAAGAGATATTAATCATAGTGACCGATTAACACATTTTTATTCTTGAGAAGCATATTCATAACATGCATTACACATCGTTGTCTAATTAATCTAGCGTAATAGGCACAATCTGCGCGATCGTTTTATAACATTAATGTTTTTACTTACTGCAATTTAAAAAAAATTGTTTTTCCTGTTGTTGTTTTGCTTCTTTTTATTTAATTATAAATGTTCATTTCGTTCACTTCGAATGTTTAAAAAAATCATTTTTGATTTTTCCATATTTTTGTACACTGGTAGGAAAAAATTTAAGGAACAGCTATAAAACAGTAATTTAAATGATTTTGCAACTAAAAACATAGAACATACACAAGATTCTTCTTTTGTCATGTCTGACAATCTTAAAGATTCAGAACTGCTGTTTCCGCAAAAAATAAATTTAAAAAGAACATAGGAATTGTGGGAAATGAGATATAAAGCGCAATAACGAAACGTTGCTAAAACATTTTACAACTACATAGCAACAATTAATAAGTAAACTCCTGACCAAAACATAAACTTTAGAACTCTTTCTCGTGCTATGTATAGATTGCCCAGGACATCCAGCAGCAACAAAGAGTATTCGCAATGAATGGAATCTTGAATCTCTTGGCGAATGCTAGGTGGGGGCTGTAGTGATGCTAGTTGGAATCCTAATGCGTCCCACATATGATCTATTGGATTAAAATCTGGATAATATGCGTACCACTCCATCCGCTGGATTCCTTCGTCATCAAGATAATCGGTCACTAGTGCAAAGCGATGGGACGAGCATTATGGTCAATTAGGAGAATGTTATCACAGACTGTGTTCCTAAATAACTTGACATGAAGATTAAGAACCTCATCACTGTATATTTAACTCTCTCTCTCTCTCTATATATATATATATATATTGTAAACACTAATATAATTAATACATATATATATAT